>JAOPGA020000639.1:0-78279 GCA_026419775.2 Acrasis kona
TATATTACAAAAAATACTATTCTATTAGGGATCTCCTCTCTTCGACGTCTACGCTCACACAACAATTAAATTTCGTTCTAAACCATTTCGTCAGCACTCCATAAACAAGAGCGTTTGCAAGCGTCCTAAGAGGAGTCAAGATCCAATGTACGGCCATCAAGAACAGTTCAACTTCTCCATATTGTTTAAACTTTATGAAACCGAACCTATAAACAGAATCAATCATATCAATGTCACCAATAATACGATACACCAACAACCAAATCCCAAAAACAAAAAATGGTAAACAATACAATGTTAGTTGGCGCAACAATTTGTTCTTTTTTTGTCTCTTGTGAATGGCCTTCGGCGTGTTTTGAAGAATAACAGTGTTTTCGAAAATCTTTGTTGTGCAAACAAAGACCATGATTCTAACCACCACGTTGGACACCTCTATGGAAACGTATGTAATGTTCTTTGCCATGTCTGGAATAATGTTTGCCAGGAATGGATTTAATCCACTTAATGTGTCACTTCTACAAAAGTTGAATTGATGATGTGAATCATAAACTTACGTTGGTAAAAGTAAGTACTCTAAAACAGTCCAAACGAGAGCAAATCCCAAAGGAATGACGAATGCTACCAGTGTAAAGACCAATTTATATCTTCGCTTCAACATTCGCATGTTGAAGTATTGTTCTTGCTCTTGTTGCTGCAATAAAGTTTCACTCATAATATTTCTCGTCTTGTATAGCATGTCTGAAGTCCTGGTCCTTGGTGAATTTTTTAGTTCATGGATGTTTTTTATTGTTTTGAGTATGCATATAGATATGAGTAGAGTCCAAATGCCACTCGATATCACGAATGATTCGGCTAGTTCCGATAAAATGCGGGAGGATTTAATAACTACCTTCCTGAATAGTTCCCTATTGATCTCTACAAAACCTCGCTCGTCCAGTGTTTGAAGTAGTCGAAGTAGTTGTGTGAAGAAGAAGAAAATGTCGAATAATAAATCTGATACAATCATACATAAAATACAGTATTGCGTAAGGCGCGAGAACATCATGCTTTTGGACATGTACCGAACGGGATGTGTGTCGTCATCTAAAGTACGCAATAAAGGATCCTCGTTTTCTAATAAGCTTTCTGCCTTGATTTGTAACTTTCTTCTTGATTCTCTTCTCTTTTTTGTCAAATGGAACAAAACAAATATTGAGCTTAAAAAGCACACTGTCACTATCAGCATTGACGTACAAAGACTGTATAACTGAATATCTTTCGCTACTATCATAATTCTCGTTTCGTTAGCCACTTGTTCTCTCGACCAATTTATCATCGCGATCCCCTGCAAGGGGCTTTGCATAACCTGTTTAGTAAGACAACGGGAGCAATGAACGGAGATTCACATCCCGCAGCTGTTGTAAATAAAGAAGAATGATGGAATAAGATTTTTTGGTATCAAACTGTTTTTTAAAAACACTTTATTGACCTAATCGTAGCGAGTCTTATATATTGTCCCTTAAAGTACAACAAGAGAGTTCCATAAGTTCTGAATGCTAAATCGAATAAAAATGTGACTGCGATTTATTATTAGTTCTATAAAAACTTCGACAATTCACCAGAGTTCCCTTAAGAAGAATCGGTCTACTTTAATAATGTTTTCATTGAGTGTGGTTGTCAAGATCGTAAATCTAATACCGCTGTTAGTCAATTGTAGGTAATAATTTAAATTGTCAGAGGAATTTCATTGTTAGCGTTCAACAACTTCGGAGCATTATGTTGTATTCGGCGGAATCAACCAAACACTGTTGCGTCAACCTAACTTACAATAAATATGAACAAAGATGACCAGACCGTTATTTCAATAGAACCACAAGAAAATATTGATGAAAGTCAGCAGGAAGAAAAGCCCAAACAAGATATCGAAGATCAATCGAAACAATATTTGATAGGTGCACAAGGTGGTGAACATATAATTCAACTGCTTAGCAAGTCCAATAACCCAAAATATGATATACAAGAATTTCAAACCACATATGCGATGAAGTCTACAAAAAACATTCAACCTATACTCGAACTTACAGATTTACTGGACTTCAAACGCAACCAACTATATGCAGGCATAACCTCGCATATGAGGGATTTCTTTTTAAAGCATTTGGAAAAATCGAATGAAATGAGCCAAGCTGACCTTGTCAAGTTACTGGAACAAGTTTTTCCTTATATTGCTTTTACCGAACTAAGACCCATTGCAAATTCAATCCTTAATAAGATGTCAATAATTCCAGAACATTTTTTAAAGCAACTAAAGCCTTTAATTATTTTCAAGGTTTGTCGAACAAATCAATCAGTTTGATAATTCCTTTAGGACCTACCCGTGCAAGTCAAGAGACAAGTATGGGAACATGACATTGACTTTTTCAAGGAAACATTGTGAGTCCCTTCTCTTCTTCTTCATCCTTACAAACTTAGAAACTCATTGGTGGAACTGTACATTAAAAACGATAGCGTCGAAGTAGACGTGACTGGAGACCATCCCGTAGATCCCAAGAGAAGAAGGGAAGGTAATTCTGCACTAAAGCAGATTGTAGAAGTAGTAGGACCCAGCCAAACATTGTACGATGCTTTACTTGGCGCCGTCGATGCAAAATTAAACCAATCCAAAGGCAAGGAACATTTATCACTTTGTAACCTACGTTTTGAAGTTTTGCAATCTCTCAACGACTCCAAAGTAAGTCATTCCATCATTTCAAATCATTCCAACCACCACTCACATAGTTTCATCAAGTTGATGCTTGTCAATATTTATGCAGTTGGATAGAACCTTGGATGAGGAACGTTCAAAACCAATTACTCACTTTAACCACAACCATGGTTACACAAGAGATCATACAAGAGTTCTCGGTCACAAGAAAAATGGCATCACCAACCATCACTTCCTCCTCCAAAAAAAAGAAAAAGACAAGCACCAGCGGAAACGCAGCGCCATCTCAATTACCTTCTTCGCCTACAAAAAAATCAAAAAATGAAAAATCAGAAGCACCAACATTAGACTTTGTATTCTCCAGCAAAGGAAGGCAGCTCATGGACGTTCGTAGGATGAGAGATTTGGAAAGTCACCTAGACGCCGCCAACAACACCAACAACGAACAATTACATTCCACATGCATCATGAGCGGATCATGCGTCAAGACCACCATCCTACAACAATTGTTCTACTTGATTGAATTGACTTGCTCCATCACATTACACACGAGAAGCATCAAGGAACCCGATCACGCTCAACAATCATTTATTACATTATTGAACAATCCACCAAAGTACAAGAAGGGAAGGATCAAGGGAGTCACCAGCAGACATTCCGTGGTTACCAAGAAAGTAAAAGTGAATTCCTCTCCCCACTCACTGCCAGTCACGAATCAAAGTACAACTCCATCTGGTGTCATTCCATCATCTTCATCGGCTCCATCCACGACCACCATCAAAATCAGCATCAAGGGATCATCCAACCCGACCAACATTGAAGACGACCTGGACGGTGACTCAGAGTTGCAAGAGAGCATGACGAGCGCCTTGACTAAAATGTATAATGTATGTGTATGTTCCAAATGGGATCACCTCGAAAAGATAGAAGGCGGTCCCTACTTGCAATATTCTTTTTATAAATGGATCCAATCATTGTTGTATTGTAAAGTCGTTGTTCCGGAGTTTTTCCATGATGAAGAAAATAGTAACCATCCAACACCTATTGCCGTAGTGATTGGTCAGGAAGAAAAGATTGATGTGAGCATGATTCTTACCGTTTGTGCAAAGAGTCAACTCGCAAGGCAGATCACATTGTTCATGATTCTGAGGTTCCTTCAAAATGTAAGAATGCTGTTGTCTAGACCTAGAGATGGCGTTCAAATAAACGAATCTAGTATGGATGTTGATGTGACTCCATCTAGCAGTGTGAATAGTAATTCGCACCACATGTTCCAATTGTCCGAAGAAACTTGTATGTTGTATGAAAATCTCTTTAAACTCATTGCTTGCCTCCGCAGTTTGTTTTTTGAAAATGTCGACGAGCCTGATGTAGATCGTGAGGATGGAACCAGTTCGGTCATTGTGAGCAAATTTGGTTTGTTTGTGGTTCAAGAAGAAGATTGGTTCGTGACTACTCTTAGGGAAGAAATGTCTCGTCTTGTTGTTAATTTGAACAATTCCGTCCGTCTCCGTCAAGATGGTGTCAAAGTGGTGCGAATGATTTTCGACTTGTTAAGTACGGATCCTAACCAATGGGTCTTTGTCGGTAAGTGTATAAGCAGACTGGTTGTGATGGACCATGTTGAGCTTGCCCGCCGCCGTTGTGCACGTTTGAGGTGGATTGCACATCACACCGAGTCAACGCAAAAAGATGTCCTTCAACCGGTACTTGATGGCATAGAGTCAAAAATCCTAAAAGTACTTTCTCAAACCAGTCCCAACTCTCCATCCACACCAAACTCTGCCAACAGTAGAGACTCCTTCCATACTAGTCCAAGTCACTCTAGAAATTATCAACAACATGCCTATCATCCTTATGCTAGAAAAAATAGTAATCCAAATCCATACACTCAGCAGCCAAGAACACCTCCGGCTGGAATAACGCAAGGTTTTGGAAACTTACCGCCCTCTCACTCGACCACTACCTACTCAAACAATGCATACGGATTTCACCAGCCGCAACCATCCCCAGGCACTAATGGTACGAATGACAAGTAAAGATGAATAAATGTTTATTTGTACTCATAAATGACGCGATATTGTTGTCTGCTTACATTATTGTCAGTGTTTGGAGAAAGCCGTTCAGGTTGGTTTGACTAAATGTGAGTACCATGTTATCGGTTAATGTTACCTCTATAGGTGTGATGGAGCCGAACCTGTCGACTCGAAGCCTCATGTTGTGTTTGTATAATTCTATTCTACCTTTTTTAATTTGCAGCGTGCTGTTTTGCTTGAAGTGTTCGATTTGATCTGTACCATTAGTTAGCTTGTACGTTATCATCATACCATTTCTTATCGATATAACTATGCAACCAGTTTCATCGCCGACGACTGCTTCTGCGACGGTCATTTGGTCCTTCGAATCTTTCATGAGCATTTTCAACTCCACAACTTTCACAATTAAATTCAAATTAAACGAGTTTGGTGTTATTTGATTGATCTTTACATCTACACTGTGATATTAGATTGTATTGAGGTTCGTTTACATTCATCTGTATTGTTTGAATCTTTAGGTGTATAATGATATCGATGTTTGCTCTGTGTTTTTCCACCGTGGGTCGTGTTGTCGTTGCTCATTTTATTGTAAGGTTACGAACAAGAGTTTTGAATTAACATGTTATATTATTTATTCACATTAGTTGCTTGGTTAAGCTTAAGCCTTAATTCTTAGACTGGCCTTTGCTCTCTTGCTTGACTTCTTTTCTTTCTTTCCGGCGATCTTTTTTATTTGTCTTTTGACGCACTTGCGGACGGCCTTCTTCAATTTCCTTCCAGCCTTCTTTCCTAGCTTTGCGACCTTCTTGTTGAATTTCTTGGCGAGTTTTCTGAAAGCCTTCTTTCCTTTCTTAGCGGACTTCTTTCCTTTCTTTCCCTTCTTGCCTGATTTCTTGCCCTTCTTTCCCTTTCTGCCTGATTTCTTGCCCTTCTTGCCCTTCTTGCCATTCTTGCCCTTTCTACCTGACTTCTTGCCTGATCTCTTTCCCTTCTTTGAAGATACGCTCTTGACAGCTGCCTTTGTCTTGTTAACAGCCTTCTTTACCTTCTTGGCACCTTTGTTTAAAGCTTTGGCAGCCTTCTTAGTCTTTGGGTTCTTTCTGAGGGTTTTGGAGACCTTTTGGATGGTTTTGCCAACCTTTGCGACTACTTTATTCACTTTCTTGCTCACTGTGACAACTTTTCTAATGGCTTTCTTTACCTTACGAACTAGTTTTCTTGCCTTCTTGACAGCCTTCTTTCCCTTCTTGGATAGCTTCTTGACGATAGCTTTTCTGACAGCGACGATGAATTTGACGACTTTGACTAACTTCTTAGCAGACTTGGAGGCCTTCTTGACGGTCTTTAGAGCTTTGGTTGTCTTCTTGACTACTTTTGTTGCTTTCTTTCCAGACTTCTTTGCAGACTTTCTTCCAGACTTCTTACCACCCTTCTTGCCCTTTCTACCAGACTTCTTCTTTAGTTGCTTTTGGGCCTTTTCGACACGCTTTTGGGCTCTCTTGGCAGCTCTTAAGACAGCCTTTTCAACTCTGTTGACCTTCTTTGCAACTTTAACAAGGTTCTTCAAAGTCTTGAGCAGTTTCTTGACGGATCCCTTGGTGAGTTTCTTAACAGCCTTCTTTACGGATTGTCTCTTCTTTAAGATGGACTTGATTGTCTTTCCGACCTTGTTGTTCTTAACGACTTTGGATACGCTTCTTGGAGATCCCTTGCATCTCTTTGATTTCTGTGCCTCTACTGAGAATGTGGCGATGATGGCGAGAAGTAGTAGAACTAGAGCGAATGACTTGAAGTTCATGCTTGTTTTGCAATTTATTTTGTTGATCCTGAGATGGAGTTGATTTTTTATACAGAATTCGAGTTTATTTTTGGTCCAGATGAATACCTTTTCGGGAACACGATCTTACAAAATCTTAAGATTACAACAACAATCTGCTCATGAGTATAAGGAGCGTCGGAGGCATCAGCTTAATTTGTCTAAAAGAATTCTTAAAAATAAATTGCAATACATCGACGTAACTAAGTCTTAAATTTTTAATGGACCGTAGTTAAATATTGCAACTTTTTGCGATTATTGGATAACAAAATACAAAATAAAACAAAACAGTATAAATATTTCAAATTTATCTTCTACATCTACGTCTTCAACATGTTGTTCGTTCTGACACTGGAATGTGATTGATTTGCAAAATTCATAAACACATTATCTGAGCACGAGGCAAATCGCATTGATTCAATCAAATTACTTACATGTTATTTATTACGCGGTGAATACGCTCCACCCACTTGCTTACATACATCAATATGGCAGTAACGATAACTTCCAGATGCATCACAAATGCTCTCAAGTAAAACTCTATTCAACTTAGATATGGTGCTGTTTGCTTTCCTGTTACCATAGACTTTATTATAGTTGGCCAAGTACTGGTTAGTAAGAACAGCAGAGAACAGTGCGGATTTCTTCTTCTCTCTAAAAATAAACATGACATTGTTTCGGTCATGTCAAAACGTCTGAGTTTGACGTTGTAAACGAATTACCGTAATGGAATAACGGATAATCCAAAAAATGAAGACTTTACTTTTTGCTTGCGTTCTTGTCTGCACCTTATCATTCGCTGTGGCCCATCATGAAGACAGAGATATTGCAGCAGTTAAGAATACAACCAAAGTATTCTTTACTCTTTTCGAGATGGATTGCAAGGCATGGTCTAACCTCTTTGAAGTTGACGGTGCTTTCTATCACCCACTAGCAGGAGCCGTAGTTGGAAGAAAGAGTCTTGTCGATTTCTGCTTGTCAGCACAGAAAGCTAAGGGACCCAATCTATTCAGACAAGATGGCCACATTAGAGTAACAAAAGCTGACGGTCAATATCATGTTTTGGTTGAGTATGTCTATTCTACCGTCAAGGACAATGGAAAAGTTTTCACCAACTCAGGATATGAATCAATGATTTTCAAAGTAGCAGGTGGAAAAGCGGCAATTAAAGCAGTAACGGAGTTCTTCAATCGCAGCCAAGAGCCATACGAATGGGACCCCAATGCTTAAAGCCTTTAATCACAATAAAAATTTATACTCTTCACATTTATACCTGACAGTTATACAAAGCAATTTTTTATCTATTGAAATTCAACACAATTTGAAAGCTTCATCCGCTCCACATCATTGACCTGAAGTTGACACCGCGTGACTTCTTCACTCATTCTTCCTCGCTGTCGTCGTCACTGACCTCGTTCTTCTTTTTTTTGGTTGTTTTAGTCGAATTTCGACTTATGTATGACCCAATGGTTTGGAAGTGTGCTCTGGATCTACCAAACATTTCAAGGGGTTGAAAACTGGACCAACTCCATGAGCGGCGTATCGCAAGAAATCAAGGACCAGTTTTTTAAATTGGCATACATAGTTGTGTACAGGGCATTGTCCAACGAGCAAATGTTAATTAGTTAAGGAATACCATATGGCATTCAATAATGATCGGTGACAGAGTGAAAGCCTTTTTCAAAACCGAAAACCAACGATCGAAATTCCAGGTGTGCAAATAGCCTGTCCCATGTTTGAGGTCCACAGATTCTTCTTCCACTCTATGTTTAGATACTCTGTCAAGATGCTAAAGGGCTTGAATCCCTTGTTGTTGAATGTACTTTTTCTAAATGTTATTCAAGCTCTTATAGATTCTCTACGACATTACGTTTAATATTGTAAAGTGTTCAAGTTCTATACAAAAAATGATACTCATATTGCTTGTCGTTCTAGTTGCTTTGACCAATGCTAATTTTCCAATACCACCTTTGCCATCACAAATCCGCAGAAGCAACGCTTTGTATGCGCAACCTACCATTCCCGTTCCACCATTTGAAGTAAAAAGTGCATATGTGAACGTAGATCAAGTGAACAACGCAAACATTTTCTGGTGGGGATATATCAATAAACAAGAGGAGCTAAAACGAGGACCTATTGTTGTAAGATTTTATTGATTTTGAGATACGTGTAACGGCGACACTTAGATATGGCTTCAAGGAGGGCCTGGAGGAAGTAGCTTATTTGGTGATCTATGCGAAATCGGACCTGTTGATGCTTGTGACGGAACAGCGAAACCTAGAAATTCTACTTGGCTGAGTCTCACACACGCTTTGATGTTTGTGGATAACCCTGTTGGAACAGGTTTCAGTTATGTTACCAATCAAGATGGGTATGCAAGAGATGGGAAACAAATCTCCATTCAATTATACCAAACACTACTTGACATGTACAAGAAAAATCCAGAATTCGAAGGATTGCCCTTATATGTATTCTCAGAGAGCTATGGTGGCAAGATGGCTTCCGAGTTTGGTGCCTATCTGAGCGAAAAGATTCAAAATAGTGTGAGCTTGGCAAATAAAATCAACTTTAAAGGCGTTGGTCTTGGCGATGGATGGGTCTCTCCATTAGATTGTGTAAAGAGTTATGGCACATTTCTTAAAAGCATCTCTCACTTTGACTCCAAAGCTGCAGCACAATGCGATCATTATGCAGATCAAATCCAAAAAGCACTTGACAACCAAGAGTTTGAAAAGGCCACTGGTTTATGGGGCTCACAAGAAGGTTTTTACATGTCAAAGACTGCACTCAATGTGTATAACTTCATGAGACACGACAGTGACGATCTTAGAGGATTGAATATATACGCAAACACAGTGGTGAGAAAGTTATTTAACATTTCAGAGTCAATTACATGGGGAAGTAAGTAACAATTGATGAATTATACTAAAAATATGATAGTGTCATCAGGAAGTGTTTTCGCTCACATGAACGTTGCCTTTATGCAGAACTCTATTAGCTCCGTCGACAAATTGTTGAGAGATAAGCGCAGAGTAATCGTGTTTAATGGACAATTGGATATTATAGTCGATACATTATGTACTGAAGCTTGGATCAATCGTTTAACTTGGGAGAACATAGAAGACTTTAAGAATACAGATCAAGAATTAATTCAGAATTCACATCCTGTCAATGACCCTCGGCTATCGCGTGAAACAAAGTTTGCTTACAGGAAGAAATTTAATAATCTTGAGTACTGGAGAATCTTAAATGCTGGTCATATGGTGCCTATGGATAATCCCGTTATGGCCTATGAAATGTTGAAGACTGTTCTATCCGAAAAATAAATAGTGCTAATAAATCTGACACCATTGTGGACATTTAGTTAGAACTAATACAAATACATTTATCAAATTCTAGCTTTGTAACGTCTGCACTCACTGTGGTACAAATTACTAAATCACAAAAATTATAGTTATTACTTTATTTCTTTTCTTTCTTCTCCTTGTCGTCTTTCTTGTCCTTCTCCTTGTCGTCCTTCTTGTCTTTCTTATCTTTGTCCTCTTTACCGGACTTATCCTTCTTTGCCTCTTTGTCCTTCTTCTTTTGCTCCTTGTCTTTCTTTACATAGGTGCCCTTTGATTTCTCTTGCGATTTATCAAAGTACTTCCTCAGCTTTTTCTCCTCGAATGAAGCAGCGTCAGCTATTTTGGTTTTGATATCATTGAACCACTGCTCCCAAGTAGTGGACTCGTTCACGGTTACTCCAGAGTCTGCAATAGACTTCTTCATGTTGGTCTTCTTCTCCTTCTTCTTCTCAGCGTCGGACATGGTTGTGTTTTGTTGTTTATTTGCACCAAGCGATAGTTTGATCGCTATTTAAAACCATTTGGTTGACAGCTATTTTTGTTTTCGAATCAATTTGTTACGATAATTGATGCATATTCTCCAAATCCATTCAAGAAAACACCGTCGGAGTTGCTCCACCTTTCAAAAGACAGGCACGGAGACTCCGAAAAATCCATCGAATCTCACAGTTGACGACAACATCATTTCGTTTCATGGACACAACCTACTGATCAAACAACATAAGAATAATCCCGGAGCTAAAGGTAAAGAGCAATTATAAAATGGATTAAAGGTGAACAATATAGACAATATTCAATCATCACCTCCACAACAAACACAAATTACTACAAAAGAAATATTCATTTTATTGTGAGTACATTATTACAATCATCAATGTCACCTATCGTCTAGGTCTCTTTAAATCTCTATCATCCTTCGAAGATGACGATCCATCCTTATCTCTACTAGATGACCCACCAGACGATGTCTTTGAAGAACTACTGCCACTACCACCAGTAGAAGAAGAAGACGATCTTCTATCCTTTTCGCCACCCGAAGAAGAGCTAGGTTTATCCTTGCTCGATGATGACGAAGAAGAAGAAGAACGACCACTGCTGCCGCTACTGCCTGGACCTTCTTTAGATCTCGAAGAAGAAGAAGAAGAGGATTCTCTTCTATCCTTTTCTTTCGAATCAACGCTCTCCTTCTTTGTGTCCTTTAATGAAGAAGAAGAAGAACTTGATCCACTATTACCACTGCTGCTTCTTCTAGAAGAAGAAGAAGATTTTCCATCCTTATCTCTAGAGGATGATGATGATTCGCGATCTCTGCTGGATGACGATGAACTATTGTCTTTATCTCCTCTGGATGACGACGAACTACTTTCGCGATCTCTACTACTACTCGTTCCTCCTCCACTACTCGACGATGATCTAGAGTGATCTCTGCTACTGCCTCCGCTGCTGCTCTTATCTCTACTAGACGAAGAAGTTCTGTCTCTGCTCGATGTTCTATCGGAGGGAATGGCAAACTCCTTTGATTCATTTTTAGAGTGCGAATCGTGTTCGGAGCGATCTCTGCTCTGACTTCTGCTGTTACTCCTTCTCCTCTCCTCTCTCATTTTATAATCGCTTCCGCCCCTACTACTTCCACCGCTGCTTCTATATGATGATTCGTAATCGCCTCTTTCGTCTCCATCTCTATAATCTCTCCCTCCGTCATAGTGACCAGAGTAACGCGAATCTTCGTAATGATGATACGATCGAGGCGCATGTTCGCCCCTCAATCCCACTTGCTTGTGACAATACGAAGTCCAACTCTGCTCGTCGAATCCATAATTAAAGTAATCTGCAATGTTGGCACCTGGTTTGCGCCATGGTTTGTCTTCGTATTGTTCAATGTCCGTTCCTTCTAATTGGGTGTTTATTTTTGGACCTCCCGTTCCTCCATTTTGGAACTGGTCGGGGAACATTGGTTCGAAATTGGAACCGGTGAATGTGTAGTCGATCTTGTTCTGACCGACGTGATGTGGAAGTGGAACGTTGCCGGGATCGGTGGTGGGGATGGGTATACCTGTTCTTCCGTGACCGAGACCGATGGGAATGTGTGTGAGGGAAGACATTGGTTGTTTTTCTAATTGTGCCTTGTTGATGAAGATGCTGGGTTGGTTTTCGTCGTCTTCGTCGGAGAGCTCTTCGTCGGCGTCGGAGTCGTCGTCTGATTGTTCTTTTTTTGTTTCTGGTTGCTTCTTGTTGTCGTCGTCGTTTAAATCGAGAATCATCTTATCGGCTGAATCTTCTTGCGACTGTGTTTTGATGGGAACTGATGCACCGTCGTCATCGAATAGATTTGCCTCATCTAAAGATATTATTAACGTTAAGCATGTATGATGAACAAACCATCCTGTTGGGACGACATGATTTCACTTTGTTGGTGGAGGTCAACCGAAGAAGAAAAAATAAACCAAGTCAAATCTTTACTAAACAAGAAGGACACATCAAATACAGTCAAGATTAATGATGAGAGATTTTATTTCAAGTACAATTCGTTCATCTTTTCCAAGAACAAGAAGGTAAACTAGACTAGATGAGGTCGCGAACGTAATGTGACTTACCACTGTGTGTGGACCTAATCTCAAAAAGTAGGGAGTGAATCCTTTCCATAGAGCAAACACGCCTTCGTTCCTTGCTACCTTTTGAATCACATCCAACGCATTCTTGTACTCATTGTTCTTCATGGTCTGGATACGTGTTTTGGACATGTCTATGGGAATGCTGACCGCTGTTGAGATGAAGCCGCTAATCAAACTTGCAGTCAAATGAGTTGAGGTGCCGTCGACAAAGTATCCAGTCTTGACCAACATTTCTTTTGCTTGTGAGTAGACGGACAGTTGGGCTGCATTGAGAACAACTGCTCTTGCTACGGTCGGTGTGCATCCTCTCCACATGTTAAGAACACCTTCATCTTTGCTAATTCTCAACAATGCGTCAAATACGTTTCTGTAATAGTTAGCATCGAAATCAATTGATGAAAAAATCTTACTTGTAATTACGTCTCTCTGCTACAGGTAAGCGACCGTCGCTGGTCATTCTGATTAGCGACACCTCTGCAGGGGTACCAACAATACTTCCAACACCTCCTGCGACGGATCCAATCAATAGCTTCTTCATAAAGTCTGGTGGAGTTACTTTTCCTGTATTTGGATCCACCTTTGTGTAGTAGTCTTGTAAAACGTTGAAAACACCCAATCTGGTTGTTGTATAGGTGGCTTGGCGGAACAATCCGGCACTCAATCTTGACAATGGTAAATAAAATTTTAATGGCTATGCAATTATACCCTTTATACATGTTGACAACTCCCTCTTGTTTATAGATTTTTGTGAATGCATCAAAACTGTTCTTGAACTCTCCCTTTTGAGACAATTGCATGCGAGTTTTGATCAAATCTATGGGTTGAACAATGCTATATTTGCTTTTAATAAGGTCATCATGTTTATAAGTACCATGTTGCCATACATCCTGATAGACCTCCGAAGAGAAATTTAACGCTTGATGGTATGTCTTTAGTGTTCTGTACCGTGGACATCTTTTGTTTGTTGGTTAGTTGACCTTGATCAGTTCTAATTTTAGACGGATTGAAATTTGTCCTTGTTTGATACGGGTATAATACATCTTCAGTTGGTACCTGTAAGTAGAATAAATCAATTGATTTTATTCACATGATCACTGAGAATGCGACCAAAGAGCAACAGTAAAGAGAAAAGAAGAAAACACGGTTTAACAAAAAACTGAAAAAAGCTCGCAAACACACATCACATCGTGTCAATAATATGTTTTTGAATTCAAATGTTTCGTTTTATTTTTTGAAAGAGCGTTCGAAAAAATTAACAAACTGTTCTAATAAAGTCCACGTTACCGCAGATGATACTGTTCGTTTCATTAATCTTGGTGTTATACCTCTAAAGAAAGTAGCAGGTCCCTCCTCCTTCAGTATTATCGCAAATGATTTCCATACGCCTCCATAATCTGATTTTAGTTGTAACCTTGTTCTGACGACATCAAATGGATAAGTAATCAACGAGGCAAGAAACGCTATAAATTTTTAAGTTGGAAAGGTTTGCAAACTACATACCTGATGCGGCAGACGAAACGGGTGTTATCCAAAACGGAGTGCCACCTATATTGGTAATCTCTCCTTGACGCCGTATGGATTCTGGTGCGTACGCAGTAGTTATAATGTCATTTATTTTGTTTTGGAAGCTGAAGAACAAACCAGAGTATGGAACATCTCTAGCCAGCGTAGGTAGGACGCCGTTGAATAATCCCTTTCGCACACCCTCTGTTTTGTAAATGTGTTTTAAAGTAGACCACACTCCTCCTTTGGTGAAAAAATTTTGTTCTGGCGACAATGGCGCAACTTCGAATCTCGTCTTGACTACTGTGATTGGGCTTACTATAGTAGTGGCAACACCGCGTGCGGCTCCACCTATTATAAAGTTCTCCAAAATTCGATAGTCAGATGATATTCTAAAATTCTTCGACCACTTATTCATTTCATGTAATAAGCCGTAATAGATCTAGTTGTCAACATACAATGTTTTATTTTTATTCTTACTGCTGCGCCTGGTGCCACCCTATAAATTGTAGGAATTGTTCCTCTGTAAAGCCCGAATATCCCCTCGTCCTTCCAGATGAGCTTCATCGTCTGTGTCATGCTGGTCCTTGTGCTCGCTATTACATCGCTTGTTTTCCTAACTCCGATCATATTTGTTTTGATGACATCAAATGGTTGTGTTATTACAGAGGATAAAACTCCTGATAATGCTCCATTAATTGATAATGAAATCCCTTAAAATAAGAAAAATCCGTAAAAGTCCACGAAAGTCACCTTTAGTTCGAGTTTGCTTGTTTGTATGAGTATCATCTTTCGACATGATGGTGTTGTGTTTAATGTTAAAAGAGCGACCTCTTCGTCTTGTTTACCCGCTGAATTTTCAACAAACACCAAAATCGTCCTCTTTACAATGCTGGTCATCGGGAATGTCCGGTTGCTACAACTCAACCAAAAAAGAATCGAGGTGGAAACAAGAGACCAGTGATTGGAAGCAGTGGTCCGAATAAGAGGAGAAAAATAGAAAATAGCTTTGTTTCAAAAAGAAAAAACACAAAGCGTCATTCATTGTTTTGAAATCAATTGAGAAGTTCTCGATGTTTTGGACGATTGGTTAGTTGAATGGTCAAATTTCTTGTCTGGATCTGAAAAACTTTGTGATTTGGCTCAAAGATCAAAGGACAAGGACCGAAACAGAAGAGGAAGCACAATTGTATTTCTAAATTTTTTTTAATTTTGCTCTGAATTTTTTGGTTATTGATGGTTACGCTCCAACGGTTGRTAATGGTAGAACTTGGTTATACTACCGTATCTTACCCGGTTAAACCAAACTTGCAACCAAACCATTACCTACTTTTGGTTAGGATTGGTGGAGGTAYTGGTTAAAGGATTGGTGATTGCAACGGTGATTAATTTGGTTTTGTGTGGTTGTATAAATGAATAAATCACCAAACATATTACCATATTGATCACCGATAGCAACCGAACAACCAGTCACAAGACCTACTTTTACAGAAAATGTACAGATGTCATTGCTGACCCACTCTAATGCTTTATTACGCCAGAACACACTTGCACCTTAATGAATCCGTGTAGATTTTATGAACCTCCAACATTGACTGATAAAACAAAGCACCCATTTTCTCAGTGTCACAATCATCTTCCCAAGCTGCGATCGCATCAAAATAATCAACCCTCTTGTTTTTGTTGATCATGAATAGTCCGTAATCTGATCTCAAGGAGAGAAGTGCTAAAAGGAGTCTCACAGTTCGACCATTACCATCTACAAAAGGGTGCACACGAACAAACATTACGTGGAAATTGACAAGCCTATCCAAAACATGCACAGCTCTGTCATTGAAATAATCAACTATCTTCTGCATTAGACCTGGGATTTCAACGGGATGTGCAGTGACTACTCTCCTCCCTCTAATTCTTGCTAGCATTCCTGGCTTCCTAAAACAACCTGCGTTATCCCCTCCACTCAAAACACTGTTATTAATCTTTAAAACATCTTCGATAGTAAGGTCCCGATTTTCTTTAAGTATTCTTAACACCACTTTGTGTGCTTTCTCGTGACCTACAACATCTATAATTTTTTCTGGAGAAAGTGCGACTATCTCATTTTCAAGTATGAGTTCTGTTTGAGACAATGTCAAGTCCAAGCCTTCGATGGCATTCGAACTGTTGTTAAGGCGGACTCCTAGTCTCTTGTGAAATTGTTCCGACATCTCTGCTGTCATGGGGTCACTATTGATTTTTTGCGCGGTATCGTCTAGAATACTCTTTCGTTCTTCACTGATGCTGAATTTAATTAGGAACAGTTTGGCGTAGTTATCAAAGATTGTTCCTGATACCATAGTCTCATTAGAAGCACTATCGTACATTTTTCTTTTCTGCTCTAAGAACCACTCTGGACCTTCGTCTATCCTTGAAATTAATTTCAGGGATTGATCAGCGAATTCTTTTTGGAATCTTGCTTTAACCCTTCTTCTTTGAAAAACCACTGCGAACGCTGTAGTAGAAACAATTAAGCAAGCACATAGAACCTCAACTAACATTGTTTTGAATCCAAGGTTGACCTGTGTGGTAGTATGAGGAAGGTGTCTGTGTGTTGATACTTTATACTTTATTCGATACTCATGTATAGGGGTCTCTTTTTACGTTACCATCCTATCGTGCTTCATCGAGGTATTAGAGCTTTCAATAAATACATCCAACCGACTTTTTATTTAGTATTTAATGAATACATTATCTTGTATGGACATTGTTTTCATGGAGTGTATGACTTGAATACATTATTTTTGGGCATCAATGTTGCTTGGGCCGTGGGCTTTGAGGTGTTATCTGTACTGATTGAACAGGAAGAGACATTCAAACACAACCCGGTTCTTGTACATACTTTATCAACATACTAGCATATTTATACAAAACATTGGAATTATATATCATAGAACCTTTAACAGGGTTTTAACATGCAAATTATACTTTGAATAAAAGAGAAGATTCCACGGAAATCTCGAGCAAAAAGCAATCATTTTAAATTTTAAAGTTTTTATTCAACATGTTCTTGTTCTCCACGCCAAACCCATGCAAAATATCCTTCCCAATCTGTGCCAACTCTATTTCATTTTTACCTCCATTTCTCAAGTTATTTATCCTTGTCATCTACTTAAAAATTGGGCCTAGAATCTTTAATTACGAAACGCCTTAAGTTGGTCAAGATGTTCTTGAGATCTCATATTTGCTGTCAAATGTTTGGGTCAGGTCATTGAAAAAACACTCAAATGTTTTAATAATTTTGCATCATATTAGCACAGAGAAAATGGCCATGTAGCAACATTTACATGCTATGTGGTCGTGTTGCTGTATAATCGTCGACAAATAATTCATAGGGTCAACCAAAGATCTATTCGGATATCCCCGACTGTGACTGGAATGTGAATACGAAATTGACCAGAATATGCTACACACAAAAAAATGTTCAAATCATTCCAATCAAAAATTTAATATTACACAGCATAACAGAATAAGAGTAATAGTGGTCACATGACTGATGTGATGTGATGCTGATGAGATTAATGCTGTGGCATTGATCCATTGACTGTGGATGTCCACTCTCGCATATGCGCCCACGCTACCTTTATCTCCACAGCCAGTAGGCCCGTAGGAAGTGATGCCATATGATGTCCATCTGGTATCATTAATGTTGTCTTTTTGAACAATGGACCCACCAGAGTCTCCTTGGCATGAATCTTTTCCTAAACCATCACCGGCACAAATAAAGTAAGAAGGACTATAATTCTGTGCGTAAAAGTAATCCGTACAAAATGTCTGTGGTTGAAGAGGAATTTGCGCCTTATAAAGATCATTCGGTACAGTACCATCCATAAATACACCCCAGCCAGAAATCCACAATAAGTTACCAGTATTCAAATTTGAAATTGTATTGGGAATGTTAACATACTTTAAGGTGCTGGTTTCTTGAAGGGTCGTATCCAATTTGGCTAGCGCTATATCATTGATATTTTGCTTCACAATAAAATTCGGGTGTCTGACTATCTTTGTGACTCTGTGGCGTACTTTATTTACAATGTTTGTCTCGCCAGCAATTACAAAGTACTTCGATGCATCAGTCGATGTTTCGAAGCAATGTGCTGCTGTCATGATCCATTGAGAATTTATCATTGCTCCGCCGCAAGTCTTTTGAGTCAGTGTGTCAGGGTCTTGGTAATATAATAAAACTTGATGAGGTAGGTCTCCTGGATTCGCCAAAGTACCACCCGCTATAAGCTGTTTATTTTGATCTTTGGTGTTAGCATACACAGCATATATTATCAAAAGAAGGTATAATACTGGCAGAATCCCTGTCATCGTTGTGTGACAGCTGACGTTTCAATGTTACAATTTTTCACTTACTGAAGAAGAATTGACAACAATCAATGATATTGTTTTGTTTTTATGAATGTTTATTTATTCTTTTGAGAATTTTGATCTGCTTTCTTTAAAGGTGATTGATCTCTCTGTAAGTTTAGAAGCCCTCGAGCAAAATTCGGACCAATTTCGGCTTGTTTTTTTTGTTGGAGGTCTATTAGTCCTTTGGCAAAATCTGAAATTTTTATCTTTTCTTCGTTCAAATTCTCACTCTTGTCGTGTGGTGATATTACTTCCTCTAGCGCCGCATCTTCTACTATTTTGTTGCTTTTTCTCCTCCTACTATACGCATATATTGATATCGGTACCAGTATCAAGACAATAACTAATGCTGCGTAAATGGTGTTCATTTAAAAATTTTGTGTGACATTTGACATTGTCAATTTACAATGTCTCAGCAAGGCATAGATTTTTCGTAGGGAGCAGAAGTTAAAGTATTTATTGGATTGAAGTTAATGATATTCAACAAAGTGCCATCCCCACCAATTATTACATATCTATTGGGACTAATAATCAATCTATATGGACCAATAGATGTAGAAAGGTTGCAATTTAATTTGGCAAGATAATAAGATCACTATATCAATATCATCGAAAAACAGAAACTTGGTTACAAGTTGAACAAATTTTGGATTCTCGGAAGATCGTTCGCGTCTAGATGTGAAGAACATGATGCCGGATGAAATCAAGTATTCGTCCGCATGATCTTAGCCAGGATTAGTGGTAACCGTATACTGTAGACGGTCAATGAAACTTCTTATAAAGGGTTAAAAAAGTAAATAGAATTCATTTAGATGAATACAAAGGAGAGGTTTACTTATGAACCATCCCACCCGACGCCTCAATACTTGATTGACAGCCGGTTCTTATTCGCGATTATCTCACCCGCCCTATTGCAGTAGTTTATATAAACATTCATTTATGGTATATCGGGTACGTTTGTATTATGTTATTACTATTATTTTACCCTCTACGATTGCGCAAACGGAACTATACTCATTCAATGGTGGACGCAATATCTGAAAAAAATTTATTCTACACAGCCGACTCATGGTTCCAAGTTAGAGTTTATGATTGCTTCCTCAGTTTCTGATTCGGATGGCTGATCTATTGTCTCTTTTGTTTCCTCACTGGTCTTTGTGATACTCGGGTCCATTATGTTTGTTAGCGTTACAATGGAAATGGGTTGACTACCTATCACATATGGATTGTGGATGTAATGGAATTAAAGAATATTCTGTGCCACCATAAAGGCAAACACAACCCACTGAAATAGCATGGTTTCTTATGAACAACCAGAGTGACAAATACCCTCGCAAATCGGACATTGATGTGTACTTTGATAGAGTTGGATGAATCAAGTCTAGAAACCTTTAATAGGATGGTGCAGACAATCAACGTGATTTTTTGGCTCGTGAGACTATCTTGCAAACCCACTACTGTCAATAGATGCTGAGAGGCTGTTTAGTAAAAGTTCAGATATCATTAGCTCAAAAATAAACATGCTCTAATTGTTCTTTTATTGACTGAGTTACAATTATAATTATGTTACCTGTGGGATTGTATGAAACCCAATGTTTGATTTGTTACAAAATACTTGTTAGGTGATTTTTGCCATATTGATATCAGCAGGAGAAAATCGGGGGTCTTTCTTATTGTACTTTTACCATCCACCACAAACGAGAAAGGCTAATATTTTATTCTCTGGCTCATCTATTTCATATAATGAATGGACGACCACAATCTCATCATGGAGCCCGCCTGAAGTCAAATAGCCCTGCTCGTAGTGATGTTCAGAATCCGGTTAAGATGGACCTTTTTGATGTAAATAGGCTCAAAAACTTGGATCGGAAAAGATTTAACTCGGCAGCCAAGTTGGAGTCCGTAGAAAAAACTAATGAGGATGTAAAATCATCTTCAAAAGAGGATGTAGTTCACAGAGGCCCAATAAAGAGAGGAAACATGACTCTTCTTCCATATGGTAACCCTCAAGACTTGACATATGCAATAGTACAAAACAATAAACCTAACCGAAACTTTTATAGCACAGAGCTTACGGCAGATGATAAAGAGACACTGATTCAAGTGGGAACTATCGTCAACCAGATCGTTTTTATAGTAAGCATGGAATTTGCTCAAGAACAAAATGCCTCTTTGTTAAGCGACGTTGATGTTTATCAAACCGAAGTTTGGAGAGAAGAGATGGAGAAGAACCAAAGTAAAGAATTAAGGACGTTATACAAGCAAGCAACCATAATACGAAAAAAGAAATTAAAAGAACAAAGAACCAGGAAGAGGAGCGACGTTTCCAAAATCACAAGCCCAACTGCTGTTGTGGACAAGGACATGATCTACAAATCTCTACTCAAAAATCACAAATCAACAGAAATGGACTATCCTTTCCGATGGGATCACGTAACGTCAATGACCACTCCAAATCCAAAGAACAACATGGGATGGAGTTATCCCACGCCAAGTCTAAACCAACATGCTCCAGAGTCCAAAGATTATAATTTGGCGCTAAAAGTCTCGGAGATACTATTATTACAAAGCGAAACCATTAGAAAGGAAAAACAGGAGGCAATGGGTGCGAAGAAGAGTTCAAAAAACAGTTAGAGCCACTTTAAATAGAGAGGATATGATCTCAACTGCGGGTTCGACGAAGGATTAGAGGATTGAAACTTTTATGGTTTGCATGTGTTTGTGTGCATTGTGCATTCATTAACAAAGGAAAGTTTTGTAGTCGACAACATTAAAGTAACAATAATACATTATTTTATACATAAGGACTGTTCTTCAAGCAATCTTCTGCACTTTTCTTCACATCAACACCAGTCCTCTTTACAATAAAAGGTGTTTTATGGTGGTCCCTGTACTCAAAGCCCATGGATGTTTTTGATCTCAAATCACCACTAAAATCCTTTTTATTGAAAATGTCCTGATCTTGAAGAGTGTTTGTTATTTTCTCACTGGCCCTGAACCGATCTGCATATTTTTGAAAATCTAAAAAATCTGGAATTTCTGCACTCTTGTCTTGGGCTCTGCTTCTGTACAGATAGTCTTCTACTTGCAATTTTTGAGCTATTGACTCTGCTCTCGCTTCTCCTCTCAAGCTGAGTAGTGCCTTCTTCTCGGAGTTGATTAAATCTATTCTGTGCATGCTTTGGTTTAACTGTAAAAGTGACTGCTCTTGGGTGTACTCATCAATGCGTCTTATTCTGCTCACTCTATCCATCTTTTCTTCTTGTTGTAGCTTGTGTTGGATGATCTTCTTATTGATAAGTTCTTGTCTGGATTGAGCGGCTTGTTTTATGCTCTCTTCAATCACTTGCTGTTTTAGAATTCTTTGCTCTGTTTTTAACTGATCTTGTTTTCTAAATTCCTCTAGGTGTTTTCGTCTTCTCTCTTGTTTTTTTAATTGCTTGCTTCTCTTTAAATCCTGTTCTATTAAGCGATCTCGCTTGGTCCTCTCGAGACGTAAAAGTGCTTGCTTTTCCTTTTCTAGGTTATATAAAGTTTTGTCTTGCTCTTGTTCCTTTTTCAAAAGTGTCTTTTCTATGGCCATCTTCTTTTGTAGAGATTTCGAATGATTTTCTATGGCCTTTTCAATGTTCTTTTTTTCAAACAAGGCTTGTTTCTCAATAAACAACTTTTTCTTTTCTTCATACCGCTTGACATTTTCTTCTTTTATGCGCTGCTGCTGTTCGACAGCTTGGTTGAGTCTCACTTGTATTAGAGCGCGTTGTTCTGCACATTTAGCTTCTTGTTGTTCTCTTTGAGATTCCCTTGTTTTTTGTAACTCTTTTTCTCTTGCCTCCATTTTTTCAATAATTTCTTTTTCTTTAGTTCTTCTTTGTATCTCTTGAAGAATTATACGAGCTACTTCTGCCTTCTTCCTCTCCTGGTACTTCTTTAATTTCTCAACTTCAACTTCCCTCTCAACTTCGAACTTTGATGTGAGAACCGAAATGCTGTCTTCAGACTCATCAACAGGCATTGTTGAATAGATGCCTTTAACTTCGGTTATTTTTTCTTGTCGAAGCTTCTCCATAAGATTAAACTTAAGTCCAGTGTGTTCTGGACTCATTCCGACAGTTTTAAAGTACTTCGGCTCTCTTTTAACTAATTCTTCTGGTTTAACACCAATCATTTTGCATGCATGCAAAGATATTGGTGTATTGATTGGTCTAGCATTCAATTCATCAGGATCGAAGTTCTTAAAATTTACACTTTTTCTTGTCTTGTTTGATAGGCCATATTTTGGACTACCGTTGTTCGCGATAGGTCTAGCTTCTCGTGTTAACTTTGTTAAAGTCGGCTTTTGTGCATCTACTTTTGTATCTTGTGTGCCGATATTTTGTTGATTGTGTTCAATGCTACTGGATTCCTGCTGGTTTGTAATATTCTCTGTGGTACTTTTCTCTAACTCAACACAGTCCTCTATGGGCTTATCGCTGTCTACTTCTTCAGGTGTCATGGTCGCTTCAGCTTGTATGTTGCTTATTGCATTTTCTGAACTATCAAGTTTAACATCTTGAATACTCTCCTTTATATCCATCTGGACATTTATCGGACTTTACGACTTTTCTTTGAGTTGACCAAATACAAGTTCCAGTGCAGCAGGGATATGTGATCTACCTCCTTCTCAATCTATCTAGGTTAACTCATCAATAACAGTTTTCGGTAGAATTCTTCTCCGGCTGCTCTTCTGATGTATTTTTACCCTTTGATAGATCCACAAAACCATAATTTGCCTTAGGGTGATAACGCCACAAGAAATAGAGCAGCAGAAGAATTAAAAAGGGTGGTTGCGTCCTTTTAATTCTCTCCAAGGTTTGTGAAAGATGTAATCATTAATTCCTTTGCGTTTAATTGCAAAAAAGGATGGGTATAGATTTCAAAATATTAAAAATTGCAACTTTATTTTTTTTGGTAAGTATCCATAAGCATTTTCTTTGGATTGACAACAAAAGTAGCACCTTTAATAGACAACTGGCACTTATGGTGGTTGTGGTTTGCTTCTTTCCAATTCCGGTCAGAAGGACTATGTACTACTACTGTTTGGAAAGCATAGCTTACACGCAGTCAGAGACAAATATTACGTAATCTTCTGTTTAACGAACTGCAGCACATTGAACAATGTGTGCTCATACTATTTTTCCAGTTTTTGCCAATAAGAAGCGAAATCACAACTTGTATCAACTGGACAATGTATTACAACCTTAACGGGTCGCACTCGTGGAATTACTTCTCTTGCACTCAAAGATAGTAAATTAGTAAGTGGTGGTGATATCCAGTAAACAAACATATAATGATTGGTAAATAAAAAGTGTGAATGCATACATAACCTCTAGTTCTAACGACTCTTTCTGAAATCTACTATTGAAGATTAGTTTGTGATATACACTCTGCTCACTTTCAAAAAGATTGATTTAAAATTAATGAAATCCCGGACTCTTGTATCTGTCACCAATCCTTAATGAACAGGTACAAACGCAGTATTTTCCCTCTCGAAATTAAATGATGATTAATTATATCTTTCCAATACTTTTCACGTGCGCTTTATTAATTTTCTCAAGGGCATTTGTTCATCAATAAACAATACTATAATGAATCTTCCATATCGCGAGGAGCGATTCTTCCGTTGGAACCAGCTGGTCCCTCCTTATGGATAAACGATAAATTGAACATTTACAAAGCATTGCATTAATAATCAACCAATAGGTTTTGTGTCAACCGTTGCAGAGAAATTTAATCCGGTGCTCCGTAACACTAATACATTGAACATGGCAACGAAGCTCGCTGATAAGCTACAATCATTCAAGATTAACTCTGAGGCCGCGACGGAAGTGTATGCCGTCAATCCTCGTATGGAGTATAGAACTGTTGTCGGAGTAAATGGACCCCTTGTCATTTTGGACAACGTCAAGTTCCCCAAGTATTCAGAAATCGTAAATATTACCCTACCAAAGGGAGGTAAGCGCAAAGGTCAAGTTTTGGAAGTAAACGGAAAGAGAGCCGTAGTACAAGTTTTCGAGGGAACCTCAGGCATTGACGCCAAGAATACCAAAGTTGAATTCACCGGTGATGTGCTAAAAATCCCAATCAGCAGCGACATGTTGGGTCGCATCTTCAACGGTAGCGGTCAACCAATCGACAATGGTCCACCAGTGTTGGCAGAAGACTTCCTTGACATTCAAGGTCAACCCATCAATCCCTACTCGAGAGAGTACCCTCAAGAAATGATTCAAACCGGAATCAGCAGTATAGATACCATGATGAGCATTGCTCGTGGACAAAAGATTCCCATCTTTTCTGGATCCGGTCTGCCACACAACGAAATTGCCAGTCAGATCTGCAGACAAGCAGGTTTGGTCAAGGGAACCGGTAACTTTGCCATCGTGTTCGCAGCCATGGGTGTCAATCAAGAGACTGCTCGCTTCTTCACCGAAGATTTCCAAAAGAATGGAAGCATGGAGAACATTACCTTGTTCATGAACTTGGCCAACGATCCAACCATCGAGCGTATCATCACTCCTCGTTTGGCCTTGACCACTGCTGAGTACTTGGCTTACGAGTGCGGCAAGCACGTTTTGGTCATCTTGACCGACATGAGTTCCTACGCCGACGCTTTGCGTGAGGTGAGCGCTGCACGTGAAGAAGTTCCTGGTCGTCGTGGTTACCCAGGTTACATGTACACTGATTTGAGCACCATCTACGAGAGAGCAGGTCGTGTTGTTGGAAAGCCAGGAAGCATCACTCAGATTCCCATCTTGACCATGCCTAACGACGACATTACCCATCCCATTCCCGATCTCACAGGATATATCACAGAGGGTCAGATCTACGTCGACCGTCAGCTACACAACAAACAAATCTATCCACCCATCAACGTGCTTCCATCCTTGTCACGTTTGATGAAGAGCGCCATTGGAGACGAATTAACGCGTAACGACCACGGAGACGTAAGCAACCAATTGTATGCTGCATATGCCATCGGTAAGGACGTTCTAAGCATGAAGGCTGTGGTCGGAGAGGAAGCGTTGAGCAACGAAGATCACTTGTACCTTGAATTTTTGGACAAGTACGAACAAGAATTTTTGACTCAAGGATTCGAAGAGAGCAGAACTATTTTCAACTCTTTGGACATTGCATGGAAACTTTTACGTATCTTCCCCAAGGAAATGTTAACCCGTATCCAAGCC
Source organism: Acrasis kona (assembly GCA_026419775.2). Taxonomy (NCBI): domain Eukaryota; phylum Heterolobosea; class Eutetramitea; order Acrasida; family Acrasidae; genus Acrasis; species Acrasis kona. Next base: position 25,613 of record JAOPGA020000639.1, read on the forward strand.
AGCGTTAAGGATCAATACTATGATAGAAAACTTCAAGATTAAAAAAAATGTTTTTTTTATTATTCTCTCTTCTTGAGTGCATCAAATCTCTTTTGTAGTTCGTCAAAGTTATATTCGTCCTGCGCGCCACCAGCAAAGCTTTCGTAACTGTCTGTTGGGTTGCTGAATGTTGGAAGGGTGTGTTCCAAGGGATGCTGAGTGTTTGGTTGGAAGTCAACTTCGTAACCTGAAGTTGTACTTGTTGGAGGAATGTAAGGTGCTTGTGGTTGAGGAGGTACCATGTCATGGTAGCTGACTGGTGGCGGTTGAACCATCGACATGTGTCCAGTGCTAGAAGATGGATAGATGCGTTCGTGTTGTCCGTATTGATGTTGTAGTGGTTGTTGTCCAATGTTGCTGTTGTTGTACATGTTGTTAGCGTCGTAGTTGTTTTGACCTACTGATACTTGACCTGTCTGATGGTATTGTTGAGACATGACGGTTGGTGCTTGAGTAAAGTTGGATGGAGGGAATGCTTGTTGGGGATAGTTCTGATCCATTCCGCCATAACCACCATTGTTATTGTTGGCTCCATTGTTTTGATCTGCAGAGTCCGCCCACTCAATATTGTTCTCTTCAGCTATTTGCTTCAAGTATTGAACACAAAGGTATGGTTCGGGTACTTTTACGCCAAGCTTGAACATGACCTTGTCGTTCACAGTGAGGTCATGATTTACCATTGCCTTCTCTACAAACTGTGGACCGAATTTAAGGGAGAATTGCTTCCTGACGTTCATGAACTCAGGCACTTCTACACGTGGAGCAGCGTAGATGATTGTCGTGACGGCCTCCTTCATGTCGTGGGGGCACTCGTGGCACTCTGCGATCAATTGTAGGCGTGTTTGCAATAAATCGCAAAAGAGTTCTAGGATTTCCAACGCTTCGATTTGGTAATCGTCACGAATGATACTAGAAGATTGTTAGTTAATTATTATTACTGTGCTATTGGTTACTTTTCAACTTTAATCCTAGCCGATTCATCCTTCTCCTGGACGAGTAGTTCTGCAACTTGTCTTCTCGAAAGCTTAATAAGGTTGGTCTTTTTATTCTTTAGTTGTTGGATCCTAATGATGGACATTTTTAGTTGAGCCTTCCTATACAATGGTTAAAAACCCCAGTACATACAATCGTAACAAACATTAAAGATGCATTAAACTTCTCTCCACCAAAGATGTTCTTCAATCCCATGTCTTTCTCGGTTTGTTGTTGTTTCTGTTTACAAAATCAATACTTCCATTTCAATGTCCAAAAAACAAAAAAGAAGGTTCCATTTTCAAAAAGCATTAGAACAGATCCTATTCGATTCAATGACTAAAGAAAGAAATTGAAGAATAGAAGACAATGATTTATTTTACAATACAATAGGCAAGAAACAACAACATTATGATTTCAAATCATCCGCCATGGTCAAAAATTTTTTCAATTTCATTTCATTCTGCTCCGCTACTTTTTGTTGTGCATCGTATTTTGTAATCAAAAACTGCACTTCCTTTTGTCTCTTTTGTAACAACAAGATTATTTTTTTTTTATCTTGCTCACACTTGTCCAAATCACCTTCAACATTTTTTCTAAAATAATTAAATAATTAAATAATCAAAAATACAATTTCATCGATAATTCAAGAACATTATTTTCCAATCTTGATTTCTCTTTCAAATGTAATTGCTTAGAATCATTAATCACATTTTCCAAATTTTTCAATTCTTTTGATTTTAAATCCAACTCATTCCTATTGAAAATGAGAAGCAATCATGAAAATAAAATTACCTTTTTGAGGCAAGTTTGTCTTCTAAATTTGTAATTTGTTCATCACAATACTTTAATTCAATTTCCAAATCATCACGCTGTTGTCTCAACTTTCCAATTTTTTCTTTTCCTCTTTGGATTTCTTCTACACTGTTCAATATGAGTCGATCAATTACAAAAGTGAATTAAATTTACAAATCAGAATGATGCATTTCATTTTGTGATTGAAGTTCATTTTCCATTGTTTGTTGCATGTTCTATATAAGCGTTAATTTTTATGGTTATGGGCCACCACTAACTTTTAATTTCTTTTTACAATCATCTTCAATTTCTAATTTTCTTTTCTTCAACATTTCAATTTCTTTATTTTTGGAATCAATCATGTGTTTGTTACAAGTTTCTTCGTCTATTTCACATGTTAATGGAGATTCAAAAATCAATGATTTACATTTTAATTGTTCAAATTCTTGTTTGTACTTTGTAAAATCATCATTGAGTTGTTTTACTGTTTTTGAGTGGATTTGATTCAATTCTGATTTTTCATTTTCGAATTGTAATTGTTTTTTAGTCAACTCTGAGTGATTTTTTTGAAGCACTTGTAATTGTGATTCTAATTGAGAAATGTGATCTTCTTTTGATTTTAATTGATTCGTCAATTCTCTAATGTCATTTTCTAATTTTGGCACTTTATCCTATTTTTAAATTAGAAGAATGTAAAGAGTAGCATTACTTGATACTTCTTGTTCATGTCTTGTATTTGTGTTTCGTATGATTTGAAAGTTTCTTGGGATTCCTTGATGACGATTAATCGATTTTTTTGTGTTTTTTCTAAACTTGATTTGAGTTGTTCTACCGATGATATGAGTTCCTTGTTGCTTGCCGATAGTCTAATGTCGTTCTGTACCAGGAGGTTGAGTGACTGGTTGTGAGTGGTTAAAAGTAATTAATGTAACGAAACATACTGCCTTGAGTTCTTTGTTCATGATGAGTGCTTCGTTGAATGATGATTCTGATCTTGAACACTCATTTTGTAATTCTTTTTTTGATGGGTTAAATGTATGTACGACTGGTAGTGAGTATACCTTGTATTCTGTTTTGGAATTCATTAATCGTTTGTTTTAGCTTGAGGGAAGAGTCTGATATGATCTTTTCGCGTTCTTCTTGGGCTTCCTTCTTTGTTTGTTCGATTTGTAGTGATTGTCTTTTCAACATTTCTGAAACTTCTTGATTGTGGACTCTGTCAGGATTAATAAAAAAGAACAAGAGAAAACAATTACTTTGTTTGTTCGTCTAATGATCTATTGTATAAACTATTTACATGTTTTAGTTCTTGATGTGCACTTGTTAATTGTTCTTGAAGGTTTTGTGTAGAGGCTTTGAGTTCTTCCAACTGTTTCCGCAACATTTTTCTTTCAGTTTCATACGCGACTCTCATCTTTTCAATTCCTAGCTGCTCTACGTTTGATACCTTTTCCAACTCCATTTTGCAATGATTGAGTTCCCTCTGGATATGTCCATTATAGTTCTTTAATGCTTCATTTTCCTTTTTTATTAGGTTTAATGCCAACTATGATTTTAGTCAAGTCTCTGAAAAGTGTACTTACGTATGCATCCTTGATTGATTTTTTTTGTGTTTCTGATTCTTTTTGTAGTAGTGCTACGGTGTCTTGTAGTTTGATTCGCAAACATGACTCCTTCTCAAGTTCTTCCTCTCTGTGAAGGAGTAGAGTTTTAGTTGATCCAACTTCTTGACACAATCTAAAAGATGTCAAAACACTTGACACAGTCAACAAACTTACCTTTCTATGTGGCTTCTACTCTTCATTTCTTCCTTTTCCATTTGTCTCAAAGTGGATACTATGTCTTGATGCTTTTGTAGAAAAGTATCATCAGATGCTTGAATCGATGCTTCATGTGTTGCTTTGTGATCGGTTTGGGTTGAAATCTCTGTGGTAATGAGAATGTTCCTAGGGCTAGGTTCATCAATAGATATGACTGGATTCTTTTGAGACACTGCTTCTGTTTGGTTTTTTGCTTCATTAATCTGAGACCTATATTTTTAGTTTGCGTTAAAAAATGTTTACCTTAAAAGTTGCACTTGTTGCTCTAGTTCCTCAATCTTTTTATCTTGTAGAGAGTCACTGCTTCTTTTACGAAAGTTCTTAACCACATTATCATATTTGGGAGAGAGTCCGAATACAGGATCAGTTTGGTTTGGTTGAGCAGCACTTTGTTTGGACACAACATCATTGGCATCAACCATGTACTCAATGTATTTGTCTAGAATGGGAAACTTGTGCGTATCGGAATGATGAAAGGAACTAGTATCAGAAAGACCATCAGAATTGTTTCCATCAAGAATGGACAACCTAGGTAATTTTGAGGTAATGAATTCTTCATATCTACTTTCCAAACAAACAGGATTCGGTGCCACGCCTTTATTTTGCAAATAGACTTCTTGAAGATTCTAGAGAAAGTTTAAACAACAAAATCTAATTAAACTAACCACACATCCGCTTAGATATTGAATTTCCCTCAAGGCATGAATGTTATTTCCTCTGACATCTAAACATTCAAGGCTATATTTTTCACCATGCAAAGAAGCTAGACCTTGAAGAGACTCGATGGAATTGTATGACAGATTTAATCTTCGAAGCTTTGTTTGATAGTTTAAATTCTCAATGGTGGAAATCTTCAAGTTATTGTTGGTCACTTTCTTCTATTTCTTACTCTGTTAGAAGCTAAATTCAAGTTTTGAAGCTGCATTAAAGTGTCCAATCCTTCTATCTTTTCTATTTGGTTACCACTAAGGTCTAGCTCCACAAGAAAAACAAAGTCATTAAGATCTGTAATCTTTCTTATGACGTTCCAATGTAACTTAAGCGTTTTTGATCGTATCACCATTGGGTGTTGTTTCTTGAGCTCCGAGATTGACTTTATGTTTTCACCTACGAATTCACATTCATCATAATCATCCATCTATTATCTTATCTCGTTGCCGCACATATGTGACCAATGGTCAACTTCACTTGAGGTTTGCAATCCTCAGTCTGACCTTCAATCCTTATGTTTCATCCATCTTTCATGATGAACAACAGAACAAAAAACAAAGTTGTGTGAATAATTTATTTTATTTTTTTGTCTTCTTCTTTTTAGGTGACTCCTCTTCTTGGTCACTTTCTGCCTTCCTCTTTTTATTCGGTGTGTCCTTCTTTGTTTTTGATGGCTTCTCTTCTTCCTTCTTAGATGTCGTCTTTTTACTCTTTGTGGACTTCTCTACTGGTACTTCGTCTTCATCATCTGATGCGTCCCGAGAATTCTTTTTCTCTGAAATGTTTTCTTTTGGCTTTTGTTTGTTAACCTTTTTTGGTTTCACTTCTTCTTCGCTCTCTTTTTCACTTTCATCTTCGTCGTCATCCGATACTATAACTGTCTTCTTTTTATTGTTTACATTCTTTTTTGGTTTGACTTGCTCTTGATCGCTCTCCTCTTCGTCGGAACTGACATTTTTTGTTGCCTTCTTTTTTGGCTTGGGCTGTTCCTCTTCTTCACTCTCCTCTTCTTCTTCACTAACCTTCTTTTGTTTTTTGCTTTTGGTTGGCTTTACTTCTTCTTGGTCGCTTTCATCAACTTCTGATTTTTGATTCTTTACATTGTTTTTCTTTATTGTTGGTTCTACTTCTTCTTCTTCTTTTTTCTTATTATTATTGGGGAGTGCTTGTTCTGTTTCCGAAGCGGTTGGCTGAACAACACCATCATTGGCTTCTATAATTCCTCTGACAGATATTTGATCTTTCCTGACATCAACACTGTATACACTAAACTTCACATGATTACCCTCTACTACAACTGGGAGTGGATTGGTGTCGGCCTCATGATGTATGGTAGCTTGCATGAAACCAAGAACGTTCAATGTGATGCTTGTGTTGGGGATGATATGCGTGACTGTTCCAACTAGTTTGGTACCCTCGCTTAGAGATAACAGAGTGACTTTATATTGCACATTGATTTGTTGATAAGGTGGTTGATAACTTATTTTCGCAGCTTTGTCGAGAGATTTGGCATTTTCCACTGTTAAAATAACTCCATCCAAACCTGCATCATATCTTGAAAGTAAAAGAAAGAAATGCACAAATAAGTTACTTTAGCAGAGAACTAGATAGATGACTTTGAATAGTTTTTTGATTGACCTTTCTACCGAGTGGAAGTTTTATTCTTTGACTAACAACCATGGACTTAAAAGTACGGCCTCCGTTAGCGCTGGCTTTACCATTCCCATTCTGTCGTGAGGACTTGTTCGTGCTCATTTTTGAATGTGTAAAAGAGTCAACCAATACGTTCAGATTCAAGTTCACCTTACAATCAACCTAAACATGAAGGTTGTCATATTTGCAATACTGTTTCTCGCGGTATTATCTAGATGCGATAGATTCGACGAGAATTTAATTATACAACCACTGCTAGATGGCAAACTCGCAAGTGAATTCCGATTTATAACAACAGCCCAAAACAGTATGCCTATGTTCAACTTCAAATTAATCAACCACAACAGAGGACCATTTTGTAGTTTTTCCACGCACACTTGCACACGTTATGGAGAAATTCAATGTTAGAGAAATGCATCTCAGCTTAACTCAAGGAAGGTGGAGATATGATAAATGGGGAGAACCATTGAGCCCCACTCCTGTAGGAGCAGAACTTATTGCTCTGTTCCACAACTCTCACAAGTATGTTTAATTCTGATCAAGTAAATGACCCATAAAAGCATTACAGATCAATGGAAGGGATTAGTTCATGCACTATCGGGTCTTTTGTGCGCTTCTTTGAATTTCTTGGACACAACAACCCAGTCTACATATGCCTCTGGTGTTGTTTCGGGACTCAGTAGCGATCCAAACTTTAGATACGGAACATTGAGTCACGAAACGGTTTGTACCGAAAACTTGACTCCCTTTAAAAAATTGCTTCCATCAAGAGCAAAGGTTTTTCTATGAAATTCTTTCATTTTTATTTATTTGCTTAGTGTGGTCTGGGAACTTTATTGAGCTCTATCAAAATGTATGATTCTCAATTCCACTCAATAGGTGTCCATTTCGAAAGCTCTGAGCGTGGGTACGAACTCATGCAGACCATCACAGTGGTCAGCGATCTTTTGTATGGAAGAACGAACAGAGGTAAACTTGCATACTTTGTATTTTATTCTAAACAAAAAAGTGTTTACTGACTTTGAGCTATCTCGTGTGTTCGATCAACACCAACCCATCTTAAAATGTCCATTTGCAGTCAACACTTCTGTTTTGATTGACACCAGCCGCTTAGAGGTTGAGGGAGTGAATCCATTCGCGGATAAACAGATCGGGTTCGTCAAGCCAAACAACATTGCTGAGACGTCAGGTCGTCACGAACATTTAATAAACTTGGTGCCTGGAACACCTTTATCTTTGAAGTTTCAATTCAACGAAAAAGTTAACATTCCTTCAGGTATGCTACCTTAATACTTGTTCTAACACTGCTTTTAGAGTATCCAGCACAGATCCCAATCATTGCAACAAGACACGAAAGCAACACCCCCATTACCGCTGAATTGTCTTTGAACGTTGAAAACACTCTAGACACTCAGATTGTGGTTCATTACTATGATGCCATTCCTTGGTACTTTAGAATGTATTGGCACACATTGACTGTAAGTGACGACTTTTTACTAATGTTGAAACCCTATTTTTAGGTGGTTGGAGGAAAAGTAAAATACATTAACAGAAGAACAGCCAGAGAGCGTCAAAGACCAGCTGAACTTGAGATGGCAGTCCTATTGGGTCCTCGCGAAAATTTCACAGTATCCTTCAACTTTGACAAGGTCTTTTTAAAGTACACGGAACATTCACCTGACGCCAACAGAGGCTTCGATCTATCGTCGTCCGTTCTATACTACACGTTCAACACGTCAGACAACGCAACAACGATCCCACTACATTTTCCTCCTCATCGCGACATCAATCGTATCTACACTGACAGCTTGTTGGTCTCTTTACCAACACCAGACTTTAGCATGCCCTATAACGTCATTACATTGTCAAGCACCATTTTGGCCTTGTTCTTTGGAAGCATGTTCAATGCACTAGTTAGACGGTTTAATGAGGAACTTTTACCCAAACAAGGACTTTTAGCGAGAATATTCCAAAAACTCAAAAGTAAAAAATCATAATCTTTTTATTTTAAAAAAGTCTTTGATTCTTATTGTTTGGCTGTTGCTGATGTTCATCGTACTTGTTGTCTGTGTGTTCTTGAAATGTTAAATGTTGCGGAGGTGGAAGAGGACCTTGAGGCCGCTGAACGAAGGGGTGCATGTAAGTATTATGTGTGTTTTCGAAGGGTGGCAGAATGTCTTGAGGAAAAATATTGTTATGACTCATTATCGGGTCGATCTTTTGAAAAATGGGAGGTAAAGTATTTACATCGGTTGATATTACATCTGATAGAGGTCTCTTGTTTTGATTAAAATTTATCTGAGGTTGGTTGATTTGAGGAGGTTGTGGTGCGTTTAATACTGGTGATGCGTTGTTGGTATTCATTCGGCGTGGTACGTAGTTATAGAACCTGTATTCTTGATTTGATGTTTCCGAGTCTTGRGGTTGATCCGCGTCGCTTCTAAATTCAACAGGACTTGTAGAATGTGTGGAATGTGTAGCGTTATTGTTGTTGTTGTCACGTGTATTTGTATTTAATAGTCGAAGCCTGGCCTTTTCGTGATAAACATTCCTCTCATCTTCAGTCAATAATCTCCATGCTTTTGCTATTCGCGGGGCGACTCGCCCACTCTCTGAAATGGATGGATCATTGTTTTGCTCTCGAAATTCCATGCACTTATCTCGATAGAAGAGATTGAAGGCTGTTAGGGCTCTCTTTTGTTTGACTTTTGCGGTTCCCTCTTTTATCGTGGTATTTCGACGCTGCTCTATGTTGGGATTTGCTGCCGTTGTATTTACCGTTGTTGTTGGCTCTGCCGAATGTTGTTTATTTTTAGTGTCCTCGATGATCTCGTTAGATATGGTGTGCTTTGTGTAAATATCATAAAGGGACGACAAGAGTTCATCAATCTCAAGGTCTCTTCTTAAAACCAATGGCTCGACTTCGGTACAAAATGTTTCGTAATCTGCAATGAATGATGTGGTGATTCGCCTCTCGGCTCTCGGCTCGCCTTCTGCAGAACTATTTGCAACTGCGCTTAGATAACCTAAAACAGAATGAATAGTATGTATGGATGGTGCGACGGGCACGTGTAGCTTGGTCTTTGATTTTGAAAAATATAACGCTTTGTTGTTGAGAGCGCCATGTATGCTGGTTACTAGCGCTCCATTTTCATCATATATGCTTATCATTTTTTTCACCAGCAGACCTCTCTGCATCTGACAATAAAAGTGTTGTTGCAAGCCTTAAAACATCATCCACCGTTCGATTTATAATTGAAATCTCTTTTGTGTAATGGTTGTCGAGTCTAACGGCATTTATTGTTAAATGGGCGGGTTCTTGGGAGTTGTATGGGAGATGGCTGTGGTTGTGGTTCATAAGATTGAAATTGACTAAATCCATTGTATGTAGATTCCTTTTCTGAATAGGTCTAATACCCCATAAATGTTTAATTGAAAGTATCGGAATGATTCGGACATTCATTATAATTCCAAACGCAGTTGCCATTCTGTAACCATAGGTACATTAAACTCTTTTATTGTTATCTTTGTGCAACTTACATGTCAATGCATGACATGAGACCTCTAACCAGCTCAATTTGCTGTGAAATTACGGGACTCTAATCAAGTTCTTATCTTTATTTCAAATATCAGTCAAATTTTCAAGGCAATCCAACCCAAGAGAGTGATGTAATGGAAATAGTAACATTTACTGAAAACAACTAGATGCAATTCTACAAGAACTTTAAATTTGGAATTAGGATATTAAATTTTACTTCCTTTCAATTTTGCCCTTTGAATGAATTCAGTAATTTCTTTTATTAGGTAGATGCGCTTTACAACAAATATGCGCCAAATGACGCACTAGTGGATTTCAATGTTGTTATTGTCGACAATAGTTGATATATATAACTCGCAGCAATCACGTTGGTCTGAACTGTTTTAAATTATCAATTTACACACTTATGAAACATTAAATTAATTTTGATTGGAATCTTTTTTTGCAACGGCAATTACTGTCATATAATTTTACCTTTTTAAGGATTACCCTTCTGTTTACTGTGTAACGATAAACGCAAACAATGGGAGTTCTTAGTTTTCTCTTTGTTGCTCTCTCTGTTGTAGTTTGCGTGAACGCGGAGCTGTGGAACAGACAGAACGACCCAAAGTTGTTCTCAGACAAGTACCAATACAAGTTCAGCCAGTTACCTTTGAATGGAACTCTTCCAACAAAACCATGGTCAGATGACTATTGGGCAAGCTTTGAGGGAGGTATCGCTCACAGGTGGTACAATAGTGAGGAGGGTAGTAATAGTAGTTTCCACTATCCACTGCACACTAAAGACGAACTATTTGCCATGTCATGGGAGGACAAGATGAAGCTATCACCTGCTGAAAAGTTTGATTTGTTTAATGAGAGATATGATTTCCCAATTGTAAACAGTGAATGGAGAAGAACATCACCTGAGGACGAACACTGGTAAGAAATTAATTTGTTGAGAGCACGCTAAAATTCATTCAAGGTGGGGAATCTGCCACGGTTGGGCACCCGCAAGCATTCACTACAAGGAGCCTAAACCCATCAACATCACCAACAAGGCTGGTCTAGTAGTTCCCTTCGGTTCAAGCGACATTAAAGCTCTTTTGAGTTACTTTGTGGCCGAATACCAACCCTCTGGTAAAGAGAATCTGTTCATTGGTGACAGATGCAACAGAGATTTGGAATCATTCCCAGAGTTCTTGAACAACACAGAGTGTATAGACATGAACGCAGGTTCGTTCCACATCATCATTGCAAACCAACTTGCTATCAAGCAACACAGCTTTGTTGTAGATAGAGATCGCTCATCACCAGTCTGGAATCAACCAGTCTTCAAATACAGGTCAACCGTCCAAAAGAGTGAACAAGTGCACAACTCCACCGAAGGAGTCGTAAGGCGCCACTACATTGACACCACTCTATTTTACATTGGAGAGACATACCCAAGTTACGAACCAGACGCACCATGGGTTTCAAACGTTGAATTAAAGTACACAATTGACGTCGACGACAAGGACGACATTGTTGGTGGTGACTATTTGGAATATGATCGCATGGACTTTATGTGGACTTTGGTACCACAAGACTTTTCTGGTTACTTTTCAAACTTACAACACATTTACGACACAAGCATTGGAGCCAACAAGCCCGTCAGAGTTGTCAACACTAGAGGTCCCTTCGATGGTGTCAACGCATTACCTTTGGTAGAGTCAGCCGCAGAGTTTGGAGCCAACACTGCTGAACAGGATGGACGCGCCGTCAAGGTCTGGAAGATTCAACCACAAGGAGCGGAATCGATCGGCATCAAGTTCCACAACATTAACACCAGAAGGTTCATTGATAAGGTTCGCATTTACGAAGGTGAGAATGGTCCTTTGGTGGCTGTTGTGCATGGAAACGAAATCCCATCAGAATACATTTTTGTCAACGCAAAGACTGCTTATGTTGTCTTCAACTCTGATGGAGGAGAAGCTTCTGGTTTTAGCGCCGAATATTTTTCAGTTAATCATTAAAAGAGCGTTTAGGTATTATTTGTCTGTGTTCTTCTTTCTGTTCTTCACTTTTTATTGTAATTACACAAAACAGATCATTCGAAATGGAGGCAGTGAGGAAGACCACATCGAAGATCAACAAGTTCCTCAATGTTGATGGGTGTAAAAATTTATTTATATTTAGGACAGTATTTGATATTATCGCAATAGTAAGTGGAATTATAATAATGGGCAAATAACATGCTCCAGATGATTTGGTCGTTTGTTTCAATGTCACAAGTTTATAATTTAAATATGAGGCTGTGCCCTGAGCAGTGGAAACCAGAATACTGCGCGTCCAAAGCTCAACAATTATCAATGGGTCAGGCCTTTGGTTTTCTACTAATAATTCCTTCAATATTGGTAACCTAGCACATTCATTTCATTTTAACCAAACAGATCAATGGTGCTACTTTTTTGCTACTACATAGGAAGGCAAAAAGATCGCCAACTAAGGTGACTCCCGTTCAAACCGTTTCGCTACACATAACATTCGTTCATACTTTCCTAATGATTGTTTGGATCCTATACGCATCCTACTTTGGGCTATCAGGCTTCTCAGCAGCACCTGTGTTCATGATAATCTTCAACCTAGTCACTCTCATCCTAATCTACAGAAACAGAAGGGAACTTTACAGAAGAAACCAAGACGCAGACATGTATGCCACAAGCAACCAAGAATTGATAAACTCATAAAACATTTATTGTACAAATTATATTACATATCTTTATCCACACTTTGCATAATCAGAGTTGAGTTTCCATTTGTAGAGTTTAATGTAGTGGGCGAAACCAACTTATCAATCTCGTTCTCTTTCGATTCCTCTTCCTCGCCCGACAAAATATTAAAGTTCAAAATGTCCCTCATGCTTCCGCTTATGTTAGATTCCCTGTTTGCATCCGATTGTAACCAACCATCCTTGTGGTCAACTTCGATCTGTTCGTCCGTCTTGTCTTGTGCAACAAAATTAGAAAAACCAAGTTCCGCTTCGCCGACCTGCATACATTCCATTTCAGATTGTGGTTGTTGATGATCGACAAGGTGTGATGTTGTTGACATGGTGTGAGTGGGTGACAATGAGTGATCCTCGTCAGTTAATGTCTGATCGGATTGCGATCCGTTCTTGCTTTTTGTTTTCAAAATCTTCCTCACGTCGTTTATGCTTAATAACTGTTCCGCTCCAACTCCAAACTTCATCAATGCCGGTGCCAATATTTGATTCAACTTTTTTCTCTTTTTGCTTGAACATAGTTCGGAGATTGGTTTGTGCTGTGTCGTCATTAAGGAAACAAATTCTTTTCTTGTGTCGTTGTAAAGTCTCAGTGAGTATACGGATCCGTTGTTCTCGTGTAAGAATTGTTTAATGGCTGCTTCCTCTCTAATCTCTGTGGCTATGGTTGCTGTGTTGTTCGTGTTATCGTTCGTATCTTGGTCTGTTATGGATCCCTCAGTAGAGGTCGAGGATGATGAACTTGCTGTCGACTGCACGCTTGCTGTGGAACAAGACGCTCTCTTCCGCTTCTTGTTGTTGGGCTGCTGCTGCTGTTGTTGTTGTTGTTGTTGTTGCTGCTGCTGGACTAAAGTATTTGTTAATGGAGACGGAGAGGAGAGCGGTGGTTGCTGGAGTTGTCCATCCAACGCACGATTGCATGGTTGGGAAGGTGTAATGTATCTGTGGTTGAAGAGTGTGGTTGAGTGATTGTCGTAGGATATTTGATTTTCCCCGTTAAAAGTATAATTGTGCCAGGTGGTGGGTGCGATGACAGTTTGCTGTTGAAGCATTGGATGAGGTTGTGTTTGGGTGGACTGAGGTTGTGTCATGTTGGTTTGCTTCTGAAATGGATCAATAAACGTCAAGTTTGAAAAACTTACAAATGGAAGAAAGTTATTGGTCTCGTTGGTAAATTGTACAGGTAATTCCTTGCTTTGGGCTTGGTTGGGTACATAACCTCCAGTGAAAGGCATCATATAAGGATAAGCAAGAGGTGGAGCTTGTTGGTACTGATGGTTTGGAAGCGTTTTCTTGGTCAATGGTTGCTGTTGTAGTGGGGGCTGAGGTACAAAATGTTGACTTGGGAACGCGTATTGGACAGGTGATGTCGGAGTGTCCACGCTTCTTTGTTCTGCAATAAGACTATGCATGTTATTGGAATTATTGTTGATGTTTTCAGAATAGTATTGCATCATGTCAGGAGTCAATGACACTTCTTTTTGACTCAAATCCTCAATATAGTAGGAGGAAGAACTATTTACATCGTTACCTGTCGCAGTAGGTGGTTGGGTGGACGAGGCTTCTTGTTTTACGGTTGTAGGAGTATCCTTTTGGGTTTGTTTACATTTATTGCAATGGCGTGTATACTTTGGTCCAGACACCATTTTTGTACATTCTGGGCAAGCTATATATTTTGGAGCTCTTCTTTGGCTTTTGTGCGCATTTACTTCGTAACACCAAATGCCTCCTTTTATTTTTTCTTCAGTATCCGGACACTCTAGACACACTGAGTTTGTATATTTTATTTTCCGACCTCTTTTGGTCTTCTTGTCCACAGAAGTCATTTGAATTCCCTCCATTAAAGTACCTTCTTGAAGAAATTCGAAAATGTTGTCCTCCTCTTCGGGGTTTTCGTCATCATCATACATGTTATCGTCATCATCAAGGTTATCATAATTTTGTAGGTGGGAAGGTGAAGATGATATTACCAACTCCGTAGATTCCATACTAAAATTCGACTCGTCGAAAACCGATCGAACAATTGTTGCGATATGGCTGTGATTTGCTCTGGTGGCTTTTTCAATGTTTTAAAGGAAAATTACAATGTTCCGGGAAGAAGTTTGCCCCGCTTGGCCAAAGTGTTGTAACAACTTTGATCGAATTTCAAAATGCAACACAATCTTGTTAAAATTAGATGGAATTTGGTCAACAACAAGATTGGTCAAGACTCCTGTTGGTCTTAGGGTGGTAAATCAATTAAAATTGAAGATTATTTGTTTATTTAAATCTCCAATGACACCTTCAACAGTAAAAGTAGGTTAGATCAAGCCTACACCCACCCAAACCAAGAAAACATTGACCAATCCTTACAAAAAATCTCAGAAAATTACAACCCAAACCTTCGGAAAAATAATATCAAAAAGAAACATGGCACCTGATTTATTCAATTGGGATAAATATCCCTCTATTTTATTGTACATCTAGCTCGCATTCTCAGGTGATGGATGCAATCAGCTTCTTTATTTCATCAAGGGAGATGGGTTTGTTTTTCATTTGGTCCATTCCACTTTTCTTGCCCATAGAATGGTATTCATCACTCATATTACCCGATAGACCTATGATTCTTGTTCGTTGTAGTACACCATTCGCCTGTTCTATTTGCCTTATTTTTTCTGTACATTGATATCCATCAATAACGGGCATTGACACATCCATCAGTATCATATCGAATGGACCCTCTTGAAGAAAGATTTCTACAGCCTCTTCACCATTACCAGCGACGCTAGTGTCGCATCCACATAGTTGCATCATACGACATACAACACGTTGATTAATTTTATTATCCTCAGCAATCAACACTTTTATTTTTTTATTTACAGAAACACAAGTATCGAGTGCGTGAGTTTCCTCCGCCATTAAGAATTGATACACACTACACTGAAAAGATACCAAAAATACACTACCAACATTTTTCTCACTTTGGACTGTTATATTTCCTCCCATCAGTTCTACAATCATTTTGCTGATAAAGAGCCCGAGACCACTTCCTCCGTACTCTGAATAAACTTTCTCTGTGGTTTGATGGAATTTATTAAAGAGATTAACTTGTTCATCTAATGTGATCCCACAGCCAGTGTCTCTAACCTGTATCACAAATGAAATTTCGTTATCTACCTTTTCAGAAGACCCTGTAATTGTTATATGTCCTTTTGCAGTGAATTTGATGGCGTTGGTAACGAGATTCATTAAAACTGTTGTGAAGCGGCCGCCATCAATCGACACAACAGTTTTATAATAGTCGTCGCTTAGTGAACAGGTCAAAGTTAAGCCCTTTCGCTCGCACTCTATTTTATTCATGGTAGTCACATTATCTATCACTTCGCACAAGAGAAGAGGAGCTGGATTGAGTTCTACTTTATTAGATTCTAATTTACTCATGGTCAGCATGTCATCAGTGACCATTTTTTGGTATCTACCACATTTAGCGATGCTATCTACACATGATTTCATTTCTTGTGCATCAGGATGGTTTAGATTCAACATGATTGTTTGTAGTAACTGACAGTTACCCAAAATACCTTGTACTGGGTTTCTAATTTCATGGCAGATACGATCAATTAGTTCTTCTTGCTTACGTCTGTTATTGTCTTGTTCTTGAGCCATTGCCTTTTGATACTGAGCGGCTTGAGCCATTTGTTGGTGAACAAGCTTATCATGGTCCAAATTACATGCTAGCTGACTGACCAACACCGCCAATATCACCTGTATACTTTTATCAAAACAATTACTAATCAAATGATTGGACAGATATAATACACCCTGTAGTTGATTTTTATAAATCACTGGCATACACAGTACACTTTTACATTTATTGAGAGCAAAAAACGGATCATCCTTTACAAAAGGATCACGATAAGCACAATTTAAAACAATTTGTTGTTGGCTCTTCATCACATGTTGCACTAGGAGAATGGAACCAGAATTCCAATTACAGAGTGGAATGTTATAATCGCTCTGATTAGCTTCACATTGAGCCCTAACAATATCGTTTACAATAAAGCACGACATTGTGGCACTAGAAACGTCCATTATAGTGTTGAGAGCGTTCACAACGGTTCTGTTAGAGTCCATACTTGTAAATATAACATCAAGAGAGTGTTGAAGAAACCTTGTATTAATTAAGGGTGGATCATGAATCGGAGATTGGGGACGTATGTCAGACAACTCCTCATGGTTTGCGAGCATTTGATTCAATTTTCTTGTTGCTTCCCAATCCTTATAGTAACCATATGATTTACGAAGGCTATGGACGGCCATACGCTCTGACCCCGTGTGATGTAAAATGTACATGTATTCTAATTCACAAGCAATCGCAGCTTCATGGACGAAATTACTTTTAATACATTCTAAAGTAGCTTGCTCATACAATTTAAAAGCTCGCTTGGTATCTTTTAAGATGTAGGCAGTATACTCTGCCTCAACAATTAACGATTTATTCAAAAAATTTACACTACATTGACCTGCTAAAATCTTGATGTTCGCTAAATTGGCATCAAGTCTTTCTAAAAGGATTTGAGGAACGCAAATACCACTTTTGATCAACCGTATGATCATCAAACTACCTATAAAGATGTAGTACGGGATCATGTACCTGGATCGACCTTGGGGTAATTTCGCATCCAGTTCATCAAATTTCTCTATGAGATCAAGTGCATCAGATTCATCTGTTACAAAAGTATCACAGTTCAAAATAAAGTCAACCATCATCATCATGATGACATGATCACAATACAACGCGACAATCTTTTGATTTTGAAGAATTTTATCATTTTCTTTTTGAATGTCGTCTTTGGAGAGCTCGACATTGTTTAATTGATGAACGATGAAGATTGCTTGAGGAACAAACTGCTTCATCATCATGTTATTATACAATTCATTTAAATGTTGCATGTTCTTCAACTCCTGCACACATTTACCTAGCTTTTCGCCGGAATACAACAAGGCAGGGACCGACGATACGCAAGTATACAGCGCAAATAGATTTTCTCCACAAGATAGCCCAAGAGACTTTGCTTGATTTGTGTATATGCTTGTTTTCCATATACTATCGACCCAATGATGACAAAAAGCAGCGTAGTAGTGCAATGCCCTTACACATTGTTGACGACAATGACTAAATTCATGATTGATGCATTGCAACAGTAATTTGACAACATCTACTCCCTGTTTGTAGTAATTAGGATTGGACAGCAAGACCATGGAATAAAAACAAAGAACAGACATGTTATCAGCAATAACTCCATTGTGTAGAACGTGGTCAGCTACCACAGCAGACAAGGGGTCGATCAATGTTGGTTTCACCATGTACATGCTATGCATCAACATTGTAATTATCTTATACAATTTTATAGTACACTCATCTGGATTTTGTAAAATCAATCCAGTAAGATCAATTCCACCACCAGTCATATGTTTTTTCAGACAAGCATTGATGCGAAGGTGATGGTACTCAAGAATAGCACCACCATCATCTTTCGGTATTTTAATACCAAATCTGTCCAAGATTAAATTACAAATAAAAAACGCCTCCTCAAATCCTCTTCGAGAAAACTCAAAATTTACATATTGCTCACAAACTGTGGCAAATTCTAAAAGGGTTTTTGACCGGTCTACCAAAAGTTTGTAAACTCTAGCGCACTCTGAGAAATCACCAACTTGTGCTTTGATAGATGCATACGCCATATAAACGCGATGACCAAGTGCTGCGTGTTGGTTGATAGCTCTCTTCTTCTTCGTTACAATAGTTTTGTAAATAGGTTGACCGCAACATCATAATAAGAAGAGGCCTTAGTATAGGTGAAAGTAGTTTTAGCAGCCTCTCCTGCTTCCATATTTAGTAAGATGGGTTGCATCAAATCCTCGAACATGTCTAAACACTTGTTTAGGTGATCAACCATTTCACATATCCTCCTACCATCAGGAAAGCTTCCCGAATCAAGCCAGTGCTTTGCAATGCAATAATGCATTTTCATACGCTCTCGTTCTGTCAAACGGTTGTAACAATGGCGTTGAGTGATTCTGTGAGACAACTGAAACTTGTTTGGTTCCGTCTCCACAATAAAATTCATTTTAACAAGCACAGAAACATTCAACTTTAATTGATCTTCAGATGTGTTCATTAGTTGATGCAAGTAATGAATACTAACACTTCCAATAAAACAACTCAACCATGACAAAATATCTTGTGCATTTTGACTTTGTTGATCAATTTGTTTGATCATAAATTGCGCTACATCATCATTTGTGGCACACAATATTCTAATACCGTGTATATTCCAGTTCCAGCGATCATTTTCAAACCACAACAATCGCTCCGAATGTAATGACGTTAATATTAGTTTGATAAAGAATGGATTGCCACCGGTTCTTTCATATAAAGAGAGCGATATGTCATCTACTGATGCACATCCTAAAGAATCTGATAACCACTGATTAACATCATTCAAGGACATTGGAGACACTGTAATGATGCACGCTTGTGACCTAGAGAAGTGTTCAATCACATCCACTGCCACTTTATTTTTAAACAATTCTTGATCATTGTATGCAAGTATTAGAAGGAGTGGACATTCACATGATGAGAGTTTTGACAGTATAGCTGCAGATTCTTTATCACAAAACTGTACATTATCTAAAAATAGAACAAATGGTTGACCATCGCTAGAAAATGCGTGAATCAACTTGATAAACAACATATTAACAAGTTCCAAGTCAGGTTTTGATTCTATTTTAGGTTTCGCACCTATAACGTCTTCTAAACAAGGAACGAGTTGAATAATACCGTCGCAAGGAAGACCTTCGAACGAATCCGTTATTCGTTGTTTCCATTTCAATACTACATCAGGAGGTTGTAATTTGATCTTGGATAAGAACGAGGACGTGGCAGATCTAATGGCACCGTAAGCACTCGTAGGTTCGAATTGAGCGGATACAAAGTATGAATTTTGTTCCTTAACGTAACGGCCAAATTCATTTGCAATTTTAGACTAGATTGATGAGTTTTTGACATTTGTTAAATGTTACCTTTCCAACTCCTGAACCTCCTGTTAAACAAACCACATTAGCTGTACCTAGACGGGTACGTTGAAAACTATTTATTATTTGATCAAACTCATTTTGGTGACCATATAATGTATTTGAAATGGTCAGGTTAAGAGCAAAGTCATGGGTTGCGATCTGAAAATTTTCTAGTTGACCAGTGTTTGTAAATATTTGTAAACATTTTTGTAGGTCGAATAAAAGACCTGAACATGATTGATACCTATCACTCAAATCCTTCTTGAGTAGTTTATCTATAATCTTTTGTAAAACGTGGGGAACGTGTGTTGGAAGTGGAGACGGTTGAGCCGATAGGTGGCATCGTATGAGTCCAATATCGTCATCAGCTTCATAAGGTAATCTCCCACTAATCATGTGATAAAACAAAACTCCCTTTTGAATCAATTAAAAAAATGTAGTTAAGAAATTTACTAGAGAGTATAGGTCCGTACGATGGTCTATGGAAAGACTTAATCTACCAGTCTGTTTTTTGTTTTAGAATGTGAATGGGTTTACTAATACCTGTTCTGGCGAAGCATATTGTAGTGAATCATAAGTGTGTTCTATCGTTTCTTTATTTCCATATTCAAAAATGAGCAATCTCCCTTCAGAATCGAGTACCTGTCATCTTTGTTAGATTATAATTGAATCAAAGACAAACCATGCTGTTTGGGTGGATGTGAGCGTGAATGGTGTTAACATCATGAAGAGATTTCAGTGCCACTGTGACATCTATTGAATGTCTTAAAAATGTAAGATTCTCAAGCCCCAGTTGGGGTATAATTAATGTTGTGTGCAAATTTGTTGCATCGGAGAGAAGTGCAACTGCAATTCCACTGCCTGTTTGTTTTTTAATGATGTGATGATAGTGTACAATGTTTTTTGATTGATAGTCCAACCGATTTAATTGTTTTGATATTTCTAGCTCTCTTTGGTAGCATTTTAGTACACGAATCGATGCATTTTCTTCGACATGAGTTTTAATGATACACTCCTTCTTTGTTTCTTGATCATCTATTATAGCCCTCATCAACTTGGAATCTCCATGACTGTGTATACACCTCGCATCAAGAAACCACATCTGCGGCTTTCAAGAACTTCCCGATTGCAAAATAAAATTTGGACGCTTCGGCCTTACTCCGGGTTTTTAGTTTTTAGAACGCTGCGGAGCAAATGGTTACGACTTCAAAAAGAACTTGGGTCAACATCTAAAGAGTTCAACGAAGTGATGAATAATCACAAATTTCCATTGCATGAGTGGATCAATGTTCAACGTGATCAACGTATTGACTTGCACATACAGATATGTAAAATTTAATAATTAAAGCAACCAAGGAAACAGACATAGCTGAACCTCTCCGCACTAACTCCAATCATACCACACTTTCAAGATTGCGTTGCTGTAAAACTGCTTTATGATGGAAATGTTGATTTCGAAAAGACTCAAGAATGACAACTATCGGGTCAACGTCGCCGAAACTAACTCGGACGCAAAAGGTTTAGACACACCCAATAGATAATGTACACTTGAAGATGCCCTCAATAATAACACTGTTTGGAACGTTCAAGTCTCGCGTGGATTTGATTGAAATCAAGAACCCACGAAAAAGACCAAGCTCCCAATGAAAGTAAAAAAGTGATGCCACAAACTGCCGACAAATCGAAACAGGCTAAACCCAAGAGGCAAAAGGAGCAAACGGACAGTGAAGAGGAGACCAACACTCCAAAAAAGTCGAAACAAATCCCATCAAACGAGGCAAAGCAAGAGATTGAATCGGATTTTTACAAATTCATATAAAGATATACTAGATTTGACAAAGTTGTATGAGGATGAGAAGTATTGGTGGATAAAAATATGCTCTTGCAACCCAGCAACAAGCAAAAAACGCTGCGGACAGAATCCAAAGAGAATTGCATAAAAGATTTAGCAAGAAATGATATTTTATCATTACATTTTCATAACACTTCAAAGCTCATCATCTTCTCTGAATTTATCAGGATGGTGTTGTAGTAGTTCCTTTTGCTGATAGTTGGAGTACATTGAACTAGCAACAGAAGCTCTTTGCTTTGAATGCTCGGTAGCTATCGAAGTTACTTGAGGGCGCGCTATATTCCAGCTGTTAGCGTCCTTACTGGCATGCTTTGTTTTCTCTGCATCGCTCTTCATAATATTTCTGAATGATTTAATTTCTTCCTCTTCTTCCTCTTCTTCCTCTTTTTCCTCCTCTATTGAGTTTTTGTATTCATCTAACACTTTGGAGGCAGTATTGTAGTCTCCTGATGACGCAGCTTTGTTTGCTTGTTCAAGTTTTTGTGCATGGTTCGTCCTCAATTTTTGTAGTTTGACATCCGTGTTTGATTTGTGACTGAGATTTGATAACAACCGATCAACTGATGCGGTATGATGAATCGAGTTTTCAAGACCACTAACATCCTTGTACGAAAGAGTGAACTTGACGATATCTTGGGCTTGTAGTTCGTTTGGAACTTCCCTTAAATTAACTTGCATGACGATATCCTTTCTCTCATCCATAATAAGGTCTCCCAAGAGATATTCATTATCGGAGATCCTTTCGTATGAAGAAGACATGTGCATAAAGGAGACTCCATCAGCCATCTCAACCTTTAACTTCGCATCCTGAGCAATGGTAAAAAGTTCTATCCCGTAACAGCCAGAAAAGGCGTCTGCTATATCCCTTGAATTAGATAGCTTGTAGTACCTTCCGTTACCAATCTCAGAAATTGTTGTTAGAATGCCAACGTCATGTTCGCCGTAGCCGAAAGTGTGTATTTTAGGCAGAGATCCATACTCATCCTTCATTTCTCTCAAAATTTGTTCAAATTCAGGTTTATGAGTCGCTCCGACGTTGGCATACCCGTCCGTAAACACTATCACTGATTTGAGTAAATCGCTAGGACTTTGGAATGAGGAGAATAGTCCACTTTTTAATCCTGAACCAAGATCTGTGGACCCTCGGCTTGTTATCGATCTTACTTCACCTTCTAGTAGGATTTTGTCTTGAGGTGGTATGATATTTTGAAACAGCACTTCTACTCTATCATCAAATGTGATTAGACTTAATCGATCATTAGAGTCTAGCCTATTGGCAATGAAGAGTATTGACTTTTGGACCAGTTCCATTTTATCGTACATCGATCCAGATCGGTCTATAACCAAAGTGAGGTGAACAGGCATGCGTTTGTTGTCTGGTTTGAAGGTTGGGGTCTTGATAGTGGCCATCAAGAACAAGCCAGTATCATGAATAGTCACATTGGAGAACTCTGTTGTTGAAGTGAGACTGATTGCACTTGCTAGTGAGTAGCATGAAATAAGCGATAGTAGTAGGACCACCTTCATTTTATTTTGTTATGTTTTGTGATTATCAATATGTGCTCTATTTATATCTGAAATAAACACGTATTATGACCAGTTTTTATAGGTGGAAAATATTGTAATGGTTCCGTATAGACGTCCAAAATCTTTCCCCTTGTATTCATGACTTGAATGTAGGAATTCAAGAAGACAAGTAGTAGTACAATGAACAAAACGAAAATGATTGAGCTACATCATAACAAGATGCCACCCACATCAAAGAATTGCGAGCAGTTACACCAGACAAAAAGTCGAAGCAAAATCAAATTGTGGATTACATAAAGAGAATGAATATGAAGATGTGGTATTACTCCGACCAGATGATGCAACCAACCGCATTCTTTCTGTATTGAATCTTCACAATTCAACATTACCACAAACAATATCATACTAATCAACCGACCCTAAATATAAATAAATGAAGGTGACTGCAACTTCAACTGCTTCTGATACTATACTAATTGCCGACAGATACCAAATCGCCAGACACAGATGATTGTAAAATTGATTTCTGCAGAATATTTAGAATGAGGAAGGGCGTTCATCCATTCAAAAGGATCTGACAATAGAACCAGTAAGTTAATCATGTAAAAATGTACTTCGATACCGGGACTTCCGTATGCTTTTTTATCGAACCCGGGTCTAGAGAGTGAGAGTCTCTCATCCTACATGGCAGATGAAAACCACTGGACTATATCGAATTAATAAAGTTATTCTAATTATTACAATGTTACATTCCTGCGTTCAATGTTATATTTATTTTTAACTGCTTTAATAATAGTCCGACTTTACAATCCGATGCAAATTGGAAGACCAGGTCCGTATAAGGAGGGATGACAAAAGAAATGATCAATAAAAACACTAAGAAAAGGTGCAATGGGAAACTGCCACCATACTGACAACCAAAGATACACATACCTTCAAACTCAACATTTACATAATTCTCATCCACAACAACACCACAGTCAAAATGACATTTTCAGTGCTAGCCAAAGAGGAGATACAATGCAAGTTGCAAAGATAATCTACCAAAACCCAGAGTCCGTTTGGTACGTTGACCAATTTGGAAACACTGCTGCCTTCTATGCTTCTAAATGTGGCCATCTAGGAGTTATCAAGGTTCTTGGTATCAACGGGGCAATAGACAAGGACAAATTAATAAGGCATGTCGCAATAGATCGACGCACACGTAGAACTGTGAAATTTTTTATTAGAAGAAGATTAAGTTGCTGTCAACGAAAGAGAATAGACCGAGCTATTCGTTATAGACAATCACGTTCGTTGATCGAGCCGGTATCGATTTTATCTCCGTACAAACAACCACAAGCACCACAGCAGGAACCAAGTCAAACACACATTCCGAGCTGCCCAGTTGTGGAGGGTAGCGAATGTGTTTTATGTTTGGATTCTAATAGAACGCATTTGTGCGTACCGTGCGGCCATCTTGCAATGTGCAGGAACTGTGCCGTTCAAATCAAAGATATAGGAAAATGCCCAATTTGTAGAAATCACACCACCGATTGTATACAATTGTACCAAGTTTAATAAAATACTTCTTTCGTCGTCCATTCCAGTTGCTGTCGAATGTTTTGTGTACAGTTCATTGCTAATAATATTAGTAGTAGTGTGCTTTTAATTTAAACAATTCACAAACAGCGTTCAGGTTGGCACTTACTGATGGTATCACATAAACATTTAAGGGAGTTATTTTCTGAGGTTGATTGTAAAACAGTGCAACTACATCAACTTTAAAGTATTCAAAAAAGTACAGTTTGTCATAAATTAGTAATGTATTATTTATTTATAAACTCACTCAGCTTTTTGAAACCCTCTTGGGCCTTTACCATCGTCTCTTCCTTCTTACAAAATGCTAAACGAATATACTGATCAGAATAGTGCTTGTGATCCTTACTATAGAACACGCTTGGAGGTATTGCCATTAGACCAGTGGCTCCAGGCAACCATCTACAAAAAGCATGATCCCTTGGAAGGTGTTTATCTTCGTCTGCATGAGGAAATTTCACATTAGAAATATCAGTCAACAAAAAGTATCCGGCATTGCTATCAATATAATCAAGCTTTGCACCTTTTAACATTTTTTGTAACAAGAATTTTCTTTGTTTTAATCTATTTTGGATCAAGGAAAAATAATTGCTATTCATAGCATGATCTATACACAAACCAACTGCTTTTTGTATGGGAGTAGTTACACTAAATATTTTATACATGTTATAATGATAAGTAGGATCTATTAAATGTTTGGGACCGATAATCCAACCCATCTTCCAGCCCGTGGTACTGAAAGTCTTTCCTGCGCTACTAATGGTAAGTGTTCTGTCCCACATTCCTGGCAAGTTTGCAATTCTAAAATGTTTCAGGTGGTCATGGAAAACCAAATTCTCATAAACTTCATCAGAAATTACCAACAGGTCGTGTTCTTGGGCTACCTTTGCAATCATCTCAAGTTCAGTCTTGGAGAAGATTTTTCCTGTAGGATTGTGCGGAGTGTTTAGAATCAAGGCTTTGGTTTTACTGGTAACGGCTGCCCTAAGGTCACGTTCGTCCAACGTCCATTGCTCAGCTGTTCTGTCATCCTTGTTTTTTGGTTCCTTGAGTGCCACGTAGATGGGCTCTGCTTCGACTGACTCAATGATTTTATCATAGCAATCAAAAAAAGGTTCAATACAAATAACTTGGTCACCTGGATTTATTAAAGCATTCATTGCAACAGTCAGTCCGTCGGAAGCACCATTCACTACCATGACTTCGTTAATGGGATCAATCTCTCTATCAAAACCATTAAATTTGTCACCACTATATAATTTTGACAGCGATGTAACAAGCTGCATGTCACCATGTGCACGTGCGTATTGGTGTGCGTTAGGAGCATTGAGTTGCTCCTTTAAAGCATTAATTGTAAATTCCTCTGGATTCCAATCTGGAAAACCCTGTCCTTTCACATGTTATAATCCATAAACCGTCGTGTTCGAACCTAAATTTGCCACAATGTTGCACTTTGTTGCAATTCCTTGAAGCTCGCTCCAAATACTTTCTCCTCCAAATGATTTGATTCTGTTGGCGCTGTTGTTTTTGTTCGCTGATATCCTTCGGCAAGTGTTGATGGGGACGGCTATCCTCCTAGTTGACTTTAACATTCTTACAACGAGGTAACTTTTTGAAGAAATCTGATAAATACATTTGCCATCTTACACTAATTGATACAAACGAAGAATAAAAACTGTATTGAGGGATGTTGTATATCATTGAAGAAGTCTTGTCGTAGGGAGACGTTTTCTTTTGAAGTGTGTACATAATAATTTACAAGATGTATCTAATTGAAATTTATTCACAGAATTTAGTAAGTGCATGATTTATTTTTAAAATACAATTAAATGCTAAGTACTTGACCCTCCTCTACGATTGCAACACGGGGGGGTTGTCCAGGATAGGCGTAGGTAACTGACAAAACCTTTTTGATTCCAGGCCATCCATCACTCAAAACTCTAAAAAATGAGAACGACTTCTTCAAATGCTTACTTACTCGTTTGTAGCTGACACTCTTAGGTTGTTACCATTTACGAATTGTGCTACTTTCTGGGTCACATCTCTTTTACCGTAAACTGCAGATAACACTGTCAATTGTTGATACCCTTGCTGAGGATATCCTTGTTGGGGTGGGTATCCTTGATGTGGAGGATATCCTTGTTGAGGTGGGTATCCTTGATGTGAAGGATATCCCTGAGTGTACTGGTGTTGCATTTTTTGTTCTCTGATGTTCCTTTCTTAGGAGATTTCCGATTGGACTTGATTGAATCTTACAACATCATCTTTTTCCTAAAACATTTTATCAACTTGGATTAAGTCATGATGTAATTCGTGAGGGTACCTTAATAAAAAAAAAAGAGTAATGTTCAATGAATTTATTTATTTGTATATTTACAACTATTGCAATCTAATAGCTCTAAAAAAGACCTTTATCTTCTTCAATTTATTTATAATAACAGGTGGTGACCGTATTTTTTGGTTACAATCTGTTGTTTGTACACCTTCCTCATTATCTGACACTTCATCACCAGAATCGTCTGATGAAGATACATATGCACTATTCTGAGAATCATAAAAGGATAGTCGCTCCTTCATATCTATCTCTAGCATCTTGATTCTATTCCTTATAGCATCCAGTTGGACACAGTGATTGGTGTACTGAGTATATTTATTTTGTTTACTCTGCTTAGTGGCCAATGCTTTGTCCTCTAGTTCTGTAACAACTGACTTTATGTGTTGAATTCTCGAAAGCAGCCCTTCAACAATCTGTTTCTCATTGTTCACGTCGTCCATTACGAACAACTCCCCTCTACTGTCCAATCTATGGTTCGTTGAGCAGAAGTCTCTATACGGCACCTCTACAGATGTCTTGAGCATATTGACGAGGCAAACATTAAAGGCTTGCTCCCACTCACACTCCATGTGATTGTCTTTGTTTTTTCTGTTGGATTTTTCACTTCGAATTTAACCAGAAAAAATTGCCGAAAATTATGCTATAAGCAGTATTTTACCTATTTCCGGAGTACTTTGTCAATATACAACTATATTTATATTACTCTCTTAAATTAAATGTCGTCCAAATTATACTTCGGAGTTAAATAAATTTCCCTGTTTTGACCACTTATTGGTACTTGTATTTGTTTAGGTTCTTCCGCAAAAAAATCAAATCACAATTAATCTTATCATGTGCTTTCAAACTCTGCGTTTTGACAAGAATCTTGTCAACAATCTTAAACTGGTTGACTACGCAATAATTTTAATCGAAAGAAGTTATCACAACATGTACATTGCAAATGCCATAAATATATACCGAATCAACAGCAATGAAAAACGATGCCACCAAGGTATTTGTATTGGGACTCAAGCAATTCAGCTGGTGCCATGGATGTTTTTCGTCCCACTAATATTAACACCAAAGAAATTGAGATGAAGCATCAAGTTTATAGTTGGAATAATTTGACCAACACCTTGGATACCAGATTTTATCAATGTTGTGATTTATATTCCACTTATTATTGAAGTTGACAATACCGTGGATGCACTTGAAGTTGTGTTGTAGTACATGTCAGTGAAATCATCCTAATGGAAAGCAACTGTAAATCCCGTTGTAGTAGGTGTATATGTTGTAGTAGCAATAGTTGAAGAGGTAGTTGGATTAGGTTTGGAAGTAGAGATTGAGGTCAGCGGCGCTGTTGACTTGAATGTTTGTGCTGATACAAGTGTGAATGTGGGCAATATTGAAGTAGAATTCGGAGTATGTGTCGAACTAGGAATTGATAGAGTTAGAATAGGTGTAGGAGTAGTTGTGGGTGTTGGAGTAGGAGTTGGTGATGGAGCAAAGGTACTACTGAATGAAAAAATTTTTGAGCATCTAATGGTGTCAAATAACATTAACTATGTTCCATCCATCATAATTTGGCATACATACAGATGATGCAGTAACTCATCCAATGAGTCGTTTCATTATCAATCAACGATTTGACCGCCATGAGTCCATTTAGAAGGAGAGAGTAAGGAACACCCCACCAACTAGAACCATAATATAGGTTTACACGAACAAATATTAGAGGCCACAATCGTATAGGAAATAGAGATGAGCGTGATTCATCAGGATAATCATCTAACCAAATGGTGTATTGTTCGCACGGATCAAGTAAAGTCCATCCTCGAACATCAGTAGTAGTAGTAGTAGGGTTCCATAGCAAAGTTCTCGTAGAAGGTGTTTTGATATATTGACATTCCACCTGAACATGTCTCTGGTGCAATGCAGCATCCATTGAATTGTGGATTAACGTTGGTGTCGTTCATTAAAAGCCCATACTTGGCTCCAATGTAACCTACAAACATCATCTACAGATGTACCCGAGGAGCAAACGCTTGGGTTTGAGAAGTTGATTCCAAAACACCTGTATCGTATGCATTTTTATCACGAGTTTATAACCTGATTTTATACACAAAGTATATAAATAAAGAATATTTGTTGGCGAATGTTTCTTCGTTGTCACGAAAATTTTCCTCCTTTTTAATCATCTGTTTCGTTAGTATTTAAACTTCCAGGTTCAAATGCCTTTAATGTCGAAGAGTGACGTTTGATTGGTCTCTATACCATTTCGTTGACAACAGTTTAGATTGTAATTGCTCGGTATATATTTAGGTTTCCTTTGGAATTATTAGTGGATAGATAAAGATTGTAAGTGTCTCCTTCGAGATATAAATGGTAGCCAAGATAAAGTATATAATACCTTTCTCTAACAAACGAAATGATAATATCAATTGGTACTACCTGTACTGAAGATGACTCTTGTCTGGTATTAGTGACTAGAACTACACAATATGGTTTGGTTTTATCTGTTTATAAACCAGAGGAAGAGGTTATCATTGTCTGCTCTATTGAGGTTCTTGTTCATGAAGATGGAACTCTCGAATTTCTCCCATGCATAGACAAAGATCCGAGGCAGGAACGAATGGATATAACCATTAAAAACAAAGAGAAGAGTCCGAATGTTGAGGTTATCAAACTGGAAAATCGTAAATTCTTGGGAGTTGGTTACCTCAAACACAACATTCAACAATTAAAAATCAAATTACACCTAAACAAATCACAATTACTATACTACAACAAGGAATCACCATACTCGAAGATACCTATTTATCGGTTGGTATTTTGGATAATGAATAGGAGAGGACAGATAAGCGAGGAGCGCCACCTTTTTACTCAAATCACAGGCAATAAATCCAGCGAAGAGGTGAAAAAGATCAACAAGAACATTGTCGAGTTAGCTTCAGGATTTGGCACTACAGCTGACGAGTATATCAAGAAACTCAACGAAATTCCATCAAAACAAGATAAAACAAAATTATTCGAGATTTTTACTCGTAATTTTGGTCATGCTTGGAAAAAAACGTGCCTTGAACCTGACTTGATGGTTACTATCAGGAAAAAGCCCGTGAACAATAAAAGAAAACATCTAAGCCAGACCCACTCGGAAGAAACTTGTTTCAAGATTACAAAACACGATCACCCTCAAGTCACAAGGGGCAGCAACGTCAAAGAGTTGGAAAAGACCAACACAATGAAACTCATTCAGTCTCCTCCATCTGAAACTACTATCAATAAACACATCGAACCAAGTTACGGCAACCTTCCAACTACTTTGCCAATGATGTCCGGTAACTATGCAATCAACAATGCTCCTCAACATCAAGGAACATTATTCTATTATCAACCATACACCGTACCATGTATTGGCATATCAGGAAGTTTGTCTCCAATGGTAGAAGCACAGAGACGACAACAAGAACAACAACTGCATCAGGTACAACTACAACAACTACAACTACAACAACAGACACAGGTCAGTGCCATCCCGCTGCATTTACATACCAACCCCTATTCCCACATTACTAATTCAGGTTCACCTAATAATGAACATCCATCTGAAACTACTATCAATAAAGACAATATATCAAGTCATGAAGAGGTCCTCAACCAAACCTCTACCAGCCAACATGAGTTATTGGACTTCCTTAATAATCTTGATTCTCCTTATAATGAATGTCCGTCTGAAACTACTAACGATGACGGTGATTCAGTTGATGGTGGTTGGGATGACCGATCATTGTCCGATTTCATTTCTAATTTGCATGATGAACATCCATCTGAAACTACTATCAATAAACATGAGGAAAGGGAATCAACCGATTCTGGATTTACTAATGAACATCCATCTGAAACTACTATCCATAAACACGAGGTATCAAGTCATGGAGAGGACTTTAACCAAGTCTTTAGCAGTCAATATGAAGTATTGGACTCTCCGACCAATTTTGATTATCCTTGTAATGAAATTATTAGCAATAAATACGATGACGGTGATTCGGTTGATGGTTGGGATGCTGACCAATCATCGCCCGATCAACAGGATATATTGAACTCTCCAACTACCAATAACTACATCGAGGAGTTGGTTGAATTTGTCAATGGATGGGACAAATGAATAAATAACATGTAGATTAATTCTCTAATTGAACATTATATTCAAGAAAGTTCTGTAAAATGTTGAAAATAAAAGAAATATTCTATTTACTCTTATTTCACACTTTGTACCTTTATTGTTTCAATAAGCAAGCAGTCAATAACCCATTTTTGCATTCCTATTTTTGCAATCAGCGGTTTCTTCTTGGTATTGGTGAGCTTCATTTGAATTTTCGCTGTAATCCGCGGCTTCTCACAAATCGATGGGTCTCTTGTTGATGCATTTTTAAAACTGGTTGACTGAGCGCCAAGAGAGGAGAAGTTGTAGAAGCTTACATTTTTTATAATGAATGGACTTGATTCACCAACTAGTACTTCATCTAGGAATTTATCGACGCCGTCACCGATTGGAGATGCTACAGCCTCAAAACGAGTAATGATAGTAGAACCTGAAATAGACTCGGAACCCAGCGAACGAACACAATTCTACAATAAAAAGCAAAAGAATACCAATGAATTACACGCCATAAGAACAAAAGAAAAGGAATTGCAATCAAAGCAAGTTCAAAGGTTGCTAATGCAAAGAAATAGAGCTGTTGAACGCAAAAAACTTTCATCTGCTTACGCTCAGACAAAAACTGTAATTTTCCCAACAAAGAAAGTAGAAACTCCCAGTTCTACCACACATTCAACGAATAATTCAACGAGAAATACTCCAACTCCATCCAGAGGTCAAACAGCAGGAAGACCGGAGGATGAACCAACAGATTTGGAGGGAGAATCAATTGCAAAAGATTTGCATTTAGATGATAAAGTAGAATTTGACTTTGGATATCATTTTGTACATTCTTCAAACAAAGGTACGAGACTAAAATTATATTATTTCTAAACCTTCGCAGCCGTTTCAGTTGCTAGGGATTTGACCTCACATAAAAAACCAATTCACAAAGAGATTACTCATAAAAATACATATTTCACACCTTCATTGGTTGATCTTTGTGCAGAATCTATTGCTGATAACTTCGACAGTAAGTGATCAAAAATTTCTAAATTATTAACACCATCCAGAAATTGACATCGCAGGCTTAAAAGCCTTGGGACCAGTTTTGTTTAGAAAAGTAACCACAAAGTTATCAGTGGAACTTCCCCTACAAATAACTGTCCCTCTAGTTGACGATCAGAGCTATTGGAAGAAATGTTGTTACATGAGGTGGAGTGATGGCCAGCTCGGAACATTTATAAAGCACACTGGAGACAATTTATTCCAAGAACGGAAGCCATCTTCTATTGATGAGATTCTATTGACAGGCAGTTTTGATGCAATTACATCCATGACCAAAGGGAACGTCAATAGCTTATCGGGTGCGGATAACCCCTCTAATAACAAATCTTGGAAGCAATTGTATCTAGAACGAAATTTACAAGAGTTTTTAGAAAACATGCAAAGTGCAAGAAGTCTTTTACAAGAGTTACATATACTAGAACTAGATCCAGATGGAGAAAAGGATGAAAAACAGTTTGAGCTAGAAATATTGCAGACGGCTCATGAGTTGACAAAAGCAGTCAAGGCTCGTACTTTTAAATCACAAGAGGATTATGATAATACAAAGCGAGAGTTGGAATATTTAGATAATCAAAATAAACCAAACTACACCGATGTGAAAAAAATGCCACTAATATTCACTCAAATGCATTCGCATCGCATGCGTCCAAATCTAAATTATTACCTGTTACACGCAAATGTGGACTACAATGAGCAAATGGACATCAACAAACTCGATAAAACCAACAAAAACGCTTCGGACGTAGCACCAAGATACCAATGTAAGATTGAGCTACCAGAGTGCAGTGATTTCTTTCAGAAGAGATTAAAAAGTCTATTTGATGGTAGCGAAAGTCGGAATGCCAGTAGGTTGAACCATTTGACCAGCGATGATGACGTTTTTACTTTTTACAACAATGCTATACATAAAAACCATTACAAACACAAAACATCCGGCGGCGATCTTCAATACTGGTTACTATCAAAGGACGATAAGAACCTTAGCGAAGAAGTTAAGACAATGTACAGTTTCGTTAGAACAAAAAACAAACAGCTGATGGATGAACTATTACAACTAAGTGCACCATACGTGACAGAATTAGAAGTGTTGTCGCTTCGCGCCTCATACATTTCTATTCAAAAGTTACTCATGTCCCTACCAAATCTCAACACTCTTCACTTGTCAAAAGGAGTCAGGAACGCAGGAATGTCATTTGAGCTTAAAATGTTTGGTATGAGCGTTACAGATTGTAAATCATTCGCCCACTGCTTAACCCTACCAACTTGTAATTTGGTACATTTGGAATTACCAGAAAACACCATCGATGATGACCTTCTACAAATACTTGTTAGCGGTCTTGTACAAAGCGACAGAGTCCAACACTTGGATTTATCTCACAACAAGATTGGTGCCCAGGGGTGTCGGTCGCTGAGCGCTTACATTAGACAGACCAATTCTCTAAGGACCTTAAATATTAGCGACAATAACATTAGAACGGAGGGATGTTCTTACCTTTCGATAGCCTTGAAGCAGAATAGATCCCTCAAAGAAATTTCACTTCGGTTGAACAGGCTGAGTGATGAATCCGGAAAAATTCTTTTTGAGGCCATCAAGGACAACCAAGTCTTGGAGTATATCAACTTGAGCTGCAATCAACTTGCCATTGAGAGTGCACAACAATTGGCTGATACCGTTCTAGCGTCATCCAGGTGCATGTCGCTCGTGCGTTTGGATCTTTCAGGAAACTCCTTTGGAGTGGAAGGTGGGAGAGCACTTGCAGAGGGTTTGGACAGGTGTCCAAGAAGAGTGACACTATTTGATGTGAGGAGCTGTAAGGTGCGCATGGAGGAGGCTTCTGCCATAGCACAAATCGTCAGCAAGAATTTACAGTTTTTTAGATAAAAGTTTTGTTTTTTTATTCTTGGTCAGCCCATTGTCCTTGTCCATCTTCTTGTTGGTCATATTCATCAAGGTTCTCGTCAGCAGATACAATGTTGGATTCTGATGCAACAACGGCTTGAGCACCGGAGTTGTTTTCCTCATCTTCGTTCTCCTTCTTCTTGTCGGCAACTTCTTCGGGGTCACGGAAGAAGAACAAGTCAACCTTGACGTCCCATGGGGTTCTGCGGCTTACTGTACCTCTTAGACGAAGAACTTCACGAGCCAATAACCAGTACATTAAGGCGATTGAGTTACGTCCCTTGTTATTTGCGGGGATGGCAACATCTACATACTTAACTGGGGAGTCGGTGTCGCAGAAGGCGATGACTGGGATGTTTGCCAAAGAGGCTTCCTTCATGGCCTATACATTTTAATAAAACAACAACATTGTTAAAGTCATACCTGGAAATCACTTCTTGGGTCGGTGACGATTAATAGACGTGGCTCAGTGAATTTAGCTTGGATTTGATTGGTGAAAAGACCGGGGGTGAAACGGTTAACCAAGTATTGGGCACCAGTGTATTGACCGAACTTTAGAACGGCTCTTTGTCCATATTGACGGCTGGAAATAGCAACAACGTCGCTTGGGTTTTCGACGGTCACAATGATACGTGCGGCAAGCATCAACTTCTCCCAGGTTCTTCCAATGTTGATCAAGTGGATACCTGAAAATGTTAGTATCATTTTTCACACATGTGTGAATTTTATACTTCACACGTTGGTAGTGTGGGTAATATAAAATTCACTTGTTATATTCGTACCTTCGGTTGGTTTGTTGCTAACTACGTACTTTTCCATGTTCTTCTCAAGGTTCTTTGTTCCCTTGTGGACTTCGCACGCAAGCATCATTTGCATGTCATATTCTGTGGCCGCCAAGACCTTTGATTTACCTTTGCTTAGACTCATTGCGATTTATGACGTTGTGTGAAAGTTTTCAACAATTTTCAACTTTATTTTTCCACCTGCTAAACCAATGAAATTATATATTTTACAATGCAATCACAACAAATTGCTCACAACATGACATATCTACAGTCTTCATACAATTCTAATGCAGCAAAGCGAAAATATAACGAGTAACTCGTGATTTAGAATGAATTTGAATCTTTAATAAATTTTTTGCACTTTCATTTGTTTGAGGTTTCCTCTTGTCTTATTTAGTACCTAACACATCGCAACTTTTTTTAAATGTACGACTTGTTGTTGTGTTTGTTGAAGACAGGAACGTTCTGTCTTTCATGGTTGACACTGATCAAACAATTTGAACAACATCATGAGCCAAAGTGTCGAAGGCTCCGTTTCGGATATTGGATCGCCAGTCATTTCAAATACAGGCACATCAAGTGCAGAGAGCCCTGTGGCAAAAGGAAGTTATAGAGAGAGGGCGAGCAGCAGTTCAGAGCCCAGTTCCCCATTCAGAAATGACACAAAAGACCTTCACACAAAGGTTGAGATATTATTTCAGGATGTCGCCAGCGTTGTTCATGGAGAGATGCAAGGTAACGAATAGACCAAAACTATCGGATGCTAAAAGACTAAAGCTGGATTTAACGAACTTACACTCCTCGAAAATATTAATGCAGCGGTAGGGAAGAGGTATGAAGTAATGAGCGGAAGAACGCAGAATGTACTCGAGACCATCACAAAAATGAAGGAGCAGTGTAAGTCCCCCGATAGGCTTATTACCTAACATTCGTCACAAGATGCACTACTTCAGCCATTTTTTGATGAGATAGACCAAATTGACCAGTCAGTCAACGAATTATCAAATACAGTCAAGTACTTGGACAGTTATACAAAAAACTTGGGTAAGTAAGCAATTCCTCAGAATACACCAACATTGACAGAAACAAGTTTAAGAGAATTCTTGTAAACAATAAAAAACTATAATTTATAATTACTTTCTATCATTTACATCAAAGTCCAAACCATTATAAAAATGATTCCGATGAAAAATCATGTACACATGTGATACAAGAATTACAAAGACACTTTGAACCTCGTTGTTTGGAGATTCTGAAACTCAAATCAATTGACCGTAAAACTGTCAAGAGATGATTGATATGAAAGGGGTGACCGTAATGCTGACAAGAGGTTTTGATAAAGTTTATTTATTATTGTATACAACCATTTGAAGAACAAGCGCCAGAACAGCAATCTTCTGGATGGAAAAGATCGCATGG
Organism: Acrasis kona; assembly: GCA_026419775.2. Taxonomy (NCBI): domain Eukaryota; phylum Heterolobosea; class Eutetramitea; order Acrasida; family Acrasidae; genus Acrasis; species Acrasis kona. Next base: position 61,524 of record JAOPGA020000639.1, read on the forward strand.
ATCACCGATTTGTAGTGAACAACAGAAATATGGTCCGCATAATCCTGAACAGCACGTATCTGATTGTAGAGTATTGCATGATTGACCATTAACCAAGCACATAGCTGGTGTAGGTGTAGGTGTAGGCATGGCAGGTGTAACAGTTGGTGCAGTTGTAGTCTCTGGTGCAGTTGTTGTAGGTAAATTAGTTGTTTGTGGAGCGCTCGTAACTGGTAATCTAGTAGTTGTTGGTATGGTTGTAGGTGCGCTTGTAACTGGTGATCTAGTAGTTGTAGGTGCAGTTGTAACTGGTGATCTAGTAGTTGTTGGTCTGGTTGTAGGCGCACTTGTAACTGGTGACCTAGTAGTTGTTGGTGCAGTTGTAACTGGTGACCTAGTAGTTGTTGGTCTGGTTGTAGGCGCACTTGTAACTGGTGATCTAGTAGTTGTTGGTGCAGTTGTACTTGGTAGCTTAGTAGTTGTTGGTGTAGTTGTAGTTGGTGCCTTAGTAGTTGTTGGTCTGGTTGTAGGTGCGGTGGGATGATACTCACAAATATATGAGCGCCCTCCGTCTGGTTCACATGGCGCTGTAACCCATTTGCCTACTTTATTTGCTGAGGATAGTTGGATCTGTGCACAGTTGAACTGGTAGGGTTGTCCGTCAGCCCAGTTTCTGTAAGTCGATGTTGATAGAGAAGTCCACTTGAATGGTTGCGTTGATGTGGCTCTAGAAAGCCCAATCCATGAGTTGGAAGTGCCACCATTCTGTTGTAGAAATGCATTCTCTTCCGAACCATTGATGGTAACGAGATTGGGAACATTCTGACCAGTCACCCTTGCACTTATGCAAGCTTGTCTCGCGTTGTCCCAGCTCAGCTTGTTGGATGAGAAAAAGTAGCACGACCCTGCATAATATTTCCAGGGTAAAGGACATGTCGTCTGTCCTGATACAAACCACATGGTAAGAAGTAATATTAGTGATGCTTTGATCATTGTTTAAAATTAATTTATAAAAATAACCTTGATGTTTAAAATACCTTAACTAGTTTCGTCCAGGAATATCCGCCTGTTGTAAAAGATTCCCACCTCATTTGTTATTAATATTATGCAGCTCATACATCTTCGAAACGGACAATGGAAAGGTTACCTTCGTCGAAAATTTGTTTTTGGAAGTGGTACCATTTCGTTCGGACGATTAATCAAATAAGACAATTAGCTCATAAGGTCCTTCCATTACAACTCCCACACAAAGGATAGTCAAACGGTGAAGACCAAGCAAATAGCAAACAACAGCAAACAATTCAATTTCACACCTATTGTTGATTAAACAATACTACAGGATATATAATGGCTACAAATCACACAACATTTAAATCAAATCACAAACGCTACAAACAGTGGTACCAGAGAGTATAAATAATTTATAATTAAAACTTATTCCAACTTTAAAACATTTTAATTGATTATTTTTGATTGCTTGGCACTCTTTTAACAGAGTACTTGAAGGAATCGATATCACAACAACCAGTGGTCAAAAAATGATTCACCTACTTTAAATTAACAATCGACATGCCTAATTCTACACACCCGTGGTTTCAAAAGTAGTTCTTTTTCTTGTACGAAATGGCAAAATCAAGGCTAGAAAGTGGTGGGAAAGTACCAGAATTCAGGCCAAAAAGTATCAAAATACGATGTTCTTTTTTGTGCAATTCTTTTTTTACGTACATTTTTTAGTAATTGCGGATTGGTTGTGTCCGATCGTTTTAAAGTTGTACAACACCATGGGTGAAAGTAGTAACGAAAGTAGAACGGCTCGTTAKAAAAAGTAGTTCAAGTAGAGACGCTTTTAAGTGTTAGCAGGTATTACGAATAGTAGTTCGTGATGTTAATAAAAGTAGTATTTTCTAACGAATGTTTATTGATTCCATTGTATTATCTACCCAAACAACGGCCTCATACTGTATTTCCATTCATTAAATGAGCATCTGGTGTCATTGGTCATGAGTGCATCTTGATTTGTTTAGACACGAATGAGAGATGTACACACCTCTTAAAGTTGTTCATCCTACACGTCTTGAAAACTGTATGGCTGCCTATTTCTGTTGTATGCAGTAAAGTTCGTTGATTTCTGACTAATGTTATTTAATTTTAAAAACATGTTACTTACCGTCACTCATAAAAATAACTACATTGTCATGTCATTGTTTGGGCCAATGAGAGGKATGGCAATGACTTCATTTCCCGAGTTCACCGCAATACACAGCTTAACTATGGCAGTATGAGGAATGCATTCAATTATTTGTGGATGCTCTCTTTCTCGATTAATGAAGAAACTTACTGACGCTGTGAGTTCTTTGGCGCCAATAAACGGATTAAAATTCTGTATTTCTACAAACATGTCAATGTAGCATTCGACTTCGTCCAAAAGGCTAAAACCTTCAAAAACAAGTGTGACCTCTTTAAACGTAGTGACGAATGCAAGCAGTAGCGAGTCAGGACATAAGATATTTTTTGATATCTCCGACCTGTGGAGTTTGATTACCGCGCTCACGTTCTCCTCTCCAAAATACGAATGATTCTTGTTTATTCTACGACTCTGAATGGCCTCCTTCATGCTTTTTGGTTCAATAGCACTCTGATTAATCGAGAAGTAAGCTACAAGCTGCTTATTTCTGGTTCTGACAATTCTATTCTCTAAGTACGCATTCTGAATTTTTATAAAGTCACCAAACGAAATATACATTTCCCCCCTCTAGTTGTGTTTCGCTTATGATTGGACCAATAACATCAATAAGCGTATCCCTCCATAAAGGTCCTCCCATTGACAAACTATCGTATTGGTTGTTTGTTACATCAAAAACATGTTGCGGCAAAACGACCTTGCAATCACTGTCAGAATCTGTAGACATATCGGACGTGTCGCTGTAGCTATCCTCTTCTTCACTGCTGTACTCTAAACTACTCATTTTTTTGTTTCTTTAACGCCCACCCCTACTTTTTTCCTTCATGCTACCACTTTTCGTAGAACAACGATTTCAATCGTTCATTTCAATCGCTTCTACTATTTGAAGTACGGAATTGTATGAAAAGCTGTTTGTTCTGGTACTTTATATCCTACTTTTTACAACTTCTACGGAAACTAATCTGTAACACTACTTTGATACTTCAAAAGTACCAGGGTTTCGGTTCTTTAGTATAACTTTCTAAATCACGGGCGGTATATATAACATTTTAGACAACTTGCGCGACGAAAACGATGCCACTTTATTGTCATCAATAAGTTGAAAAAGAATCCATTATCTATTCAAGCATCTCTCGCAAATACTTGATGGACTGACACCGAAATTGCACATCAAACCAATCGACCGGAAGGAAGCATAATGAACCTTACAACTGCTTCGATTGAACAGATGTCAAGAAAAAAAACCATGTACATACGGTTATACCAAAATTACAACTATACTTTGAAGTTCCTTGTTCCGACAATAATATGCACAACACTGTACTTGTTTTTTATTATTGCAACTGGTCTGCAGGAAAGTCGCCAAGAGATATATTCATTGAGTGAACACAACTTTATTTCTGTTCAATAAAAAGACAAGTTTTCAATATTTCTTCTGTTCATTATTCATGTTCGAGAGAGTTAATTAGTAGCTAGTTTTTTTTCCAAACGAATTCGATATTCGTAAAAGCTGTTGTTAGAAAAAGTGAAATGTTCTGGTGATTTATTACAAAATGATTGACTTATTTTTTGATTTGTTTTTACCATACCTGTAATGAGTAAATTCCGGGTAAGTACTACAATCGGTTGCAAATTTTGTCCTTTTGAGTACAAATCAAAATTATTTTTAGAAACTGGTTTTATATAAAAGAGAGGACTAGCGAGCTTTGAATATCAGAACAAAATAATACAGCAACAAAAACATGAAATTCGTACTAGCAATAATTTTGGCTTTGGCTCTTCTTTGCGTCATCAACGCTGAGCGCTTGAGAAGAACTTCTCCAGAAACCACCACTTCCCCACCAGTCCAAGCAACAACCACTGCTGCACCATCGACATGTCCACCATGCCCATGCGGAACCGAAGATGCCAACCTCTCAGGAGACAACAACGCATCACCAGCAAGAAAGCTAAGACGTACCGGCGACAATTGCCCAATCTGCAAGGCTTGCCCAACCACCACCACATCACCACCAGTCCAAGTCACCACCACCGCTGCACCAACCACCACCACCGCTGCACCAACCACCTGCCCACCATGCCCATGCGGAACTGAGGATGCCAACTTGTCTGGAGACAACAACGCTTCACCAGCAAGAAGACAAAGACGTAACAGCGATGGATGCCCAATCTGCAAGGCTTGCCCAACCACCACCACCTCACCACCAGTTCAAGTCACCACCACCGCTGCCCCAGCAACTTGCCCACCATGCCCATGCGGAACTGTTGATGCCAACTTATCTGGTGATAACAACGCTTCACCAGCAAGAAAGCTAAGACGCACTGGTGACAACTGCCCAGTTTGCAAGGCCTGCCCAACCAACGCACCAACCACCACCTCACCACCAGTCCAAGTCACCACCACCGCTGCACCAACCGCCTGCCCACCATGCCCATGCGGAACTGTTGATGCCAACTTATCTGGTGATAACAACGCTTCACCAGCAAGAAAGCTAAGACGCACTGGTGACAACTGCCCAGTTTGCAAGGCCTGCCCAACCAACGCACCATCCACCACCACCGCTGCACCAACCACCACCTCACCACCAGTTCAAATTACCACCACCAGTGCACCCAAGACAACTGCCCCTGTTGGAAACAACGAGTCTGGTGCAGACAATGCCAAGGCAAGCGAGAGTTCAGGAGCTGTCGAAACTGCCGCCGCTGGTATCATCGGTGCCGCCGCCGTCGCAGCCGCCGCCATGTTGTAAAACAGTATTATTTAACTTATAATTTTGAATAAAGCTATAGTTTTTATTAAAAAAAGTATTATGTATGTCTCTATCTCTCCCTTTAGAATCATTATGCTCAGTTGTTGAATGTTGTTTTGTTTGGGTAGTGTGCAGATAATCTGTTGAAGATATTGTGTTCAAGTTGCTTTGAGAGATGCGAATGTTTGGGATGATTGTGATTGAATTGGCTACACTCTTTTCGTTAATCTGAGGAATGTGTAAACTAATAGTCACAAAAGTTGTGTGATTGAAAAGCGTGGAGGAGCAACTCGTGTCTAAGACTTCTCAATAGCAGGGCTGTGTTGGGACATATAATGTAAAAAAACATTAACAAATTGTTTGGATGTTAAAAGGTTTATGAATTGTATGTTGTCCTTGAAGCATTACTTGAGACGTCTCCGCTGCTCTTTTTGTATCCTACTGAAAGCATGCCCACTTCGTGCGGATGATTGATTTTATTCTCACGATAATGCTTTATCTTCGAAAGGTTAATTTATGCGTAAGTGCTGAATGCATGGGTGTTTGTTCAGCGAAAGTTTAATTTTTTGTAATTATGATCAACCAAATTATCACAATCCTCATCCTCTCATTTTTAGTGGATTGTTGGAGGGGATATGACTTTAATGCGATCATAAAGAACACAGACAGGTTTCATCCTTACAAATATTCAAGAGATTTAAAATTCAAGAGGGACGTTAAAGCTGCTTTCAAAAACAGTAGACATGATGACGAAGTGACAAGAAATTATTTCAAACAAATTCAAAAATTAATTACAAGAAGAAGTTTCGCGAAAAACGAAAAGAATGAAACTACCCTTATAATCGGTGCAGGTCCAGTAGGCCTTTTAGCGGCACTTGAAAAGTACGTATCAGGAGAGCCGCACATTATACTTGCAGAGAAGAGAAACGATTACGAGAGAAATGTATGGTTTGATCTTTATCCTGAACCTTATTCTCCGGCGTTCAACATCCTTTATGAACTTGGGTTTGGGTCACAACAAATTGAATTTCAATCGCAAAAGATGACAAATGGAAGTGCTATAACTATTCGGTGCCAACTACTTGAGCGTTTTTTATCAAAAATTCTTTTTGTACTTTCAATTTTAGATCCCTCTCTTGTCTTGTTGTACGGCTTTGAATTAACATCTGTACTGTTTTCACCGCGTTCTGTTGTGCTAAAATCTCTTGTTGATGGTAGAATTCTTGTGCCATTTCATCGTTTGATTGCTTGTGATGGCTATAACAGTAGGACGAGATTTTTGTTAAAAATTCCGACCAAAGTGGTTGACGAATTTACAATTTTTAACCACAAAGTTCATATAAAAAACTTACATCAAGTGTCTGTCATCGTCGGTTTTAAACCAACCAACTCTAGTTCATCTTGTCCAGAATTACGAGCAGATCCCTTTAATCCTGATAGTACTATAGATCCGTGGATGCCTGGATTTATGGTTAATGGTATTTCCTCCATCTTTAAAAGGTTTTATCATGGCCACTGCCACATGCAAATACTATTAAATAAAGTATTCGGAGAGAAATTTTTAATAAACTCTCACGTGAATGTAGATTGGGTCACTATTTTACAAATGGTCAATACAGTCATGAAACATCCATATACTAATGTTGAGCAGTTAAAAAGATCGATCACAACAAAAACAGATGGTAGTCTTGACCTAGTAATATTAAAGTCTCAAATTTTAAAATCTGATGATAACCATTACAGTTTAGGTAGTGGTTCCTCGCTCACTTTAAGAGGCGACGCTTCTGCTAATGCACATTTCAGATTAGGAGTAGGTGTAAACACCGCCTTCATCTCCTATCGATATCACACTAGCCAGAATCTGTCACGGTATCTGAGGGAGGAATACGTAAGAAAACAGTGGGAAGCGGTTGTAAATAATATGGTTGGGACAATGTTCTTGGAGACATACTGTAATTACGTAATATTTATGGATAAAGGTGAAAGAGGAGATAGGTTTGACAAATACGAACCTGGGAAGATGATTGTATATGAGAGGGACTTTAAAAATCTTGACTATGTGCAAGTAAAAGAACGGCAAGTAACAAAATGTATAAGAGAATGGACACAATAAAATCCTAAATTTTGTTGTAAGGGTTTGGTCTTCATGTTCGCAAGAGTTCAAAGTCCGAAAAATACCAACAATGGTGGAGCGAAGGGGGACAAAATACAGCATCGCAACCAACAAAACAATCAAGAAACCTAAACTATGGGTTAACAAATCGGATTTAGACCCTCAAATTTTGATGCATCAAGATGGAGTTGCACAGGCTCTGGACCGAAAAAATGGATGGGAGCTGTCAGATGAGATTGAACAATGTGTGCAAGAAAAATCAAATTTTGCTGATAAAAAAGAAAGAGTTGAAAGAAACAGGCTTGAGAAGAAAAAGCAACACGAAGACAATTTGTTAAATCAGAAACAAAAACAAGTAAAGAGATTAGCTCAAACAAAACCCGCCGTGCAAGAATCCAAAGAAACAACAATAGACCAAGAAAATAATGATATAGAAGAGCCCGACCATGGATGGATAACTGTTAGATACAAAGGTTGCTACGATGTAGACACGTTCAAGAAGAGGGAGAATGGAAAAGATGTATTTGTAACAAAAACAAAGCAGCAACAAAGCTGGACAAAAATGAATGGAGAAAAGAGATCTTATAAGAGTATGTTCACATTATTTGAAATAATAATTATTCTTCAGGTTGGGACAAAGAAGGAAGCATAGAAAGAAGCAAGCAAACAAGAAGGAATGAAAGAGACCAAGCTGATAATATCGTCTCAGGTCGTTATAGTAACAGAGCTATTTAACATTTAACATAAAATAACTACCAGAGATTTTAAAGTTAGTACATTGTGTTTGGAAAAGAGTTGAAACTCTGTTGGTACAATCCTTTTTAAATAAATGTTTATTGGACTTTCATATGATTAGTGTTTTTGTTTGCTATACGATTTATGTGATACATACAACATGATGGTGATTATAATAAAGCTTTGTTTATTAGATTATTGGTGTGGTCCCATACAAGGTCAACATTCTCTCTTGTTTGGTACTTTGAACGTTCAAGCTCTTCTCCTCGTGAATTAATCAAATGCCAACCTTTTGCATAATTCGGGTTCGTAGCAATAAATGTCATGATCTCTGCAATATCCTCTGGCTTCGTAAGGAATGTGTTTAGGATTTGTTTTGGAACGTAGTTGATGAATTGTAGATACCAAGGCAGGCCTTTTGTAGCACCAGTGTTGACACCACCTGGGTTTACATGAGAGAAGGATATTTCTGGATGTTCTTCAGAGAATTTCTGATGCATGTTTAGAAAATGAATGAAAAATGTAAAGTACCTGGACCATTAGTGAATTGTATGTTGTGGCAGCATTAGCAGCGTTTACTATGCCAAAGTTATGTTTGAGGTCCAAGTCATTAACAAAGAAGTTTCCTTCATATCCTGCACCTAATACTGAAATGACTCTGGCTTGTTCACCTTCCTTGATTGCATTCTCTAGTAATGGCATTAACTCCCTTATTAAAAGATACCTAGCGTAATAGTTACATGCTAGTTTCTTATCTATTCCTTCTTCTGATTCGTCTCTACCTTCAAAAGAGAGAAAGCCAGGCGTGAGAAAGAGGATATTTATCTTCTGCAATCTACTTTTCAAATCATCCGTATACTTGCGAACGTTTTTCATAGATGTAACGTCGCAAGAAATGAATTCGTGCTTTGGATTGACACCGTTATTGGTGGACAACGTGTTCAAGTCATGGACAATAAGGTCTCCAGCAGCTTTGTTTCTTCCTGTTATGATAATTTTATCTGAAGATGTATGCTCTGATATCTTTAGAGCAGTATGTTGTCCAATGCCGCTTGTAGCACCCACAAACACGGAGACAGGTTTTAATGCTTTGATGGATTTATTAAAGGAGCGGGCAGCTTGCATTTTCTGAGAGTAGAAGTAGTGGTTACCAATGAATATTGACAACGTTAAGGTGGTCGCTATCAAAAATATTTTGAACATTTCTTTTAATGTCCTGCATTTTATGTGATCACAGTGTCCGTCCGCATTTTTACAATGAGAGTTACAACACCGTTATAATATTTTAAATCATTATTTCATTGTCATAGTTTGCAGCTGATATCAATCTAAGCAGATTCAAGGATGTGTCTAACCCATTTTTTGTAGTATAGTTATTGCGTAGAAATCAAAATCAAAATGAAGCTAATAGTAACGTCGAAGTTCGAGGAACTTGTTTTGTATGTGGGATAATTGTAATCACTTCGATTTTCAACTCCTACAACTCCGATAATTTTGATCGGAGATTTCAAAATTTGAAATGATTAAAGTCATATCGCTTGTGATATTCTATACTGTCATTGCATACGCTCAAATCAACCAGTCAAACACGGGAGTGTGGAAGAATAGCACAGTTTCAAGTAGCCCAATCTTAAGGGTTGGAGCGTCTTCTGCCACCACTAATTCTCACCAATGGATTGTGTTTGCTGGTGGAGATGAGACACAGTTTTTCAACGATCTACACAGTCTGGATTTGACAAAGCCAGATGGCGGTTGGACCAACATCACCACCACAAACACACCTAGTAAACGTGCTTGGCATTCTTCGGTTATAATTAACAACAAATTTTATGTGTTTGGAGGATTCGACAAGACAAAAAACATTGACAGCACCGTGTACGAATTAGATTTGTCCCAGCAAAGCCCCTCTTGGAAAACACTAAGCTCATCAAATGCAGCTTCACCAAGATTCCTCCACTCTGCTGTTACACACAACAACAAAATGTACACATTCGGAGGGATGACTGCAGATTCTAAATTCTTCAACGACGTTCATGAATTTGATCCATCAACCAACAAATGGACACAAATAAAAACAAATGAAGGACCATCCCCAAGAGCCGCGCATTCTGCCACTCAGTATGCTGATAGAATGTACATTTTCGGAGGCACCGCATCTGGTGAATATTACGGTGACACTTGGGCACTTGATTTGAAATCGTTCACATGGACTAAAATCAAAACAACACCTTCAGAGTCAGCAGTTAAGTTCCCATCTCCAAGAGCAGGAGCCATCACTGCACTTGTTAAAGGTAAGCATACACGTGCGTCATGTGGTCATTTCATCATTTAGAAAATTTATGGATCTTTGGTGGACAAACAGCAGGCGGCAAATCTGCTGATTTATGGGTGCTATCATTAGAGGGCCACGCCTGGAGTGAGGTTATAAATATTAGACCTTCCAATCAACCAACTGCTAGATATAGTGGTGTTGCTGCCATTTCACCAAGTACTCAAGCCTTTAATATTTTAGGAGGCGATGGAGATAAGCCTATGAATGGTAACCAATGGTTTTTCGTTGTATTACAATAAAGAAATGGATGTTGAAATAAAAATTTATTTATAGCAGTAACTTTTTATTACAACCCCAGTTCTACACAAATTGACTGACAGAAGAATGGCACGTGTTTTGAGATTCGGGGATGGCGGAGGATTCCGTGGATTTCCGTTATTATACACGATTAAGGAGGGAAGCGATTATGTTGGACTATACAACGGAAACAAGAAAGAGATTGGATCAGGGAAGGTCGAAGAGGTTTTTAAAAGTTTAGATGAGATGCATCTTAGAAACTATTCAAGCAAGGAAACCACAAATGCCTATTGTATTTTAGAACTGGAGGACCAACAAGGAAATCATGTGATTAAGTGGGGTGTGGGTACCGATAAGGAAACTTTTCCACCAGTACATCTTTATTCAAGTTTGATTAAACTATTAAATTGAATAACACATCAACAAAAGTGTGAAAATAACCGAAACTTATGTCAAAGGATTGCTTGGGGACCTAAATATCTTTTCTTTATTTTCACATAATGATTTCAAGCATTCACCCGAAAAGCGATTTTTTTCCAAAATTTTCGGATGTGTTTAATTTTTTGAACCTAAAATAACTAATCTCATGACATCCTCAATGATTACTGATTATGAAATCTTCTACATCCTTTGTGCGGGTTGGTTTACTTTACAATATGCTTTGCGCAACATTCAACAGATCAGGACGAACATTGTTGTTGTCAAGTAATTTTATTTATAGGAGGATGACATCAATTTCGGCAGACGAAGACCATGTAAAAAAATCTATGATCTATACAAGGACTGGGGATAAGGGAACTTCTTCGTTGTTCAATGGGAAGAGGGTTAAGAAAGATGATCTGGTATTTGAAGCGCTCGGATCCGTAGACGAATTAAATGCGCAAATAGGGTAAGTGTTTCATCTGCCCCATTAATAACATTTTTAGACTTGCAAGAGAGTATGGACTACAGGTGAATAATGGTCTAGAGGAGATGTTGAGCATTATACAAAGTCGACTGCTAGATGTTGGTGCATCTGTGGCAACCCCCATAGATAATTCATCCGAAGCAAAATTAGCAAGAGTACACTTTGATGAAAGCAACGTCGACCAGTTAGAGAAATGGATCGACGAAATGGATCACAGACTACCAGCCCTAAAAAACTTTATTCTACCCGTAAAGAAGAAAATGTTTAACAAAATAACTAATTACTTTAGAGTGGTGGTCTTGCTTCAAGTCAACTACATGTGGCAAGAACTGTTTGCAGGACAGCAGAGAGAAGAGTTGTACCATTGGTCAGAGAAGATCACGTTCAAGATGTAATTCAGCGTTATCTGAACCGTCTGAGTGACTATTTATTCGTTGCTGCAAGAACAGCCGCCGCCCACGAAAACAAACCAGAAGTAACTTACAAAAAAACTGTAACAAAATAAAATTTTATATTGGTTTAATTAATAGTCCGGAATAGATCGCAGCAACCACTACCATAACCATTAGTATGCACACCAAACACAACACAATCGCTAACCGAGTGGTGTTGTTGACTTGGTTGATGGCCTTTTCAGTTCTATCGTTCAATAGTTGAATCTTTTCTTGTTGCTCTCCTACCTTGTTGTCAATTGTGTCCAACATGGCATTACTTTCGTCGAGTTCTGTTCCAATATCGCTTGCCATCTGCTTTAATTGATCAAGTTTCTTCTCGAAAATATCTAGTCCCTTGTCCATCTTTTTCTTGTTTTCTTCGACCATGGCAAGACTTTTAGAGATGTCGATGCGAGGAAGTTGAGAGTCTCTAGGGTCTTGTTGCAGTTCTGATTCCATTATCAAGTGGTCGAGTAGAGGTGACTTGTTCTCTTTTTTTGTATCGGAACCAAGAAGACTCTCTAGTGCAGTTGGGTTGTCAGACTTTCTTTTGTTTAGTTTTTCTACTTCACGTAAATGAGCATCCATAATGGCAATATCTTTATCTTGTTGGATTATCACCTCGGGGTCAAGGGCCTTTTTGAAAAACCTTGTCTGGCGACCTTTCATTATTCTAGTCTTCATTTCATCAAGATCTTTCGCGACTACTCTTATCATAACTCGAACTTCCTGGTTCAATCTTAAATACATTAAAAGATGTTATGTGGGTTAACAAACTTTGCCAAACGGGTGCTATTACCCTTACTCGATTTGACTGCTTCGTCACGTTGGTTAATCTTCTCACGAACCAAGTCTAGTTTCTTGGCAAAGATTAATTTATTTGCTTCAAATCCAGTTTCATTGTATATCATCTGCACTTCTTCCTCTTGCTTGAACTTCGTTCCACCAGCAGCTTCATATGTTTTATAAAGCCTGTTCAAGCTAGATTTAATGGCTCCTCTCTGATTGAGTTCCATTTATGTTTGTGCGTCAAATGTCAATGACAGTATTGTAAATATCTTGTAAGAGAGGGCATCAGAAGCCATTGTTCGCGGTACACAAACACAAGACTACAAGTGAAGGATCTAACAGTTATGTGCTGCACAAAGTATCTAAGATATTACATTATATGACATTTTTTGTAAAAGTTAAAGGACTGGTTGGTTTATTCACATATGCTACACGAGAAGACGGCACTTACACTAGTACCATAAAACTCTTTGATATAACGCACTCATGCATGCTGGTGCGTCCTAGAATTTGTGGAATAAGCCGACTATGATGCCCACGAATAACATTAATCTCCTTCGCAGAGTAGTTTACCATTCCCTTACTAACTTTTTCATTAGTAGCTTGGTCCACAACCATTACGACGCTCCCTTCTTCGAAATCACCAACCACTTTTTGTATCCCAACAGGCAGCAAACCTTTTGAGCGTTGAGAGATGGCCTGTGTCGCACCAGAGTCAATCATAATCACTCCATTATAATCCAATGTTGATATGATGGTCCTAAAGCATACCATATCGGCAGGAGCAGAAATTTCTCGAACGAGGCGCTCGAGCTCAAAAACATATGGGTCATGTAAAGACATGTTCCTCAGTGAGTTGGCCAAATTGTTCAGATAATCTCTATTAGGACCAGAGTTACCACTAGTTGTAGCGATTATTTGTGCCGTGGTTTCAATAGATTCAGGACCAATAAATTCTTTGTTGATGCTCCTTGATACACTTCCCACGTATAATACAGCCATGCAAGCCAATATGTTTCCCTCTACGTAGACTGGCACTATTTGCCTTTGGTAGCCTCCTCTTTCACGAACGTCAAGGCACTCCAAGCACTGTGCCGCTTCATCACTCTTTATGCAATAAACAGTTCCCCAAACGACATCGTCATCATCGTCATGTGGCTCTTTGGTTGGTTGCAACGTATTAAATTCAGAAGTCGGAACAATTGTCACAACCCTGCCTGGTTGCTTTGGTGTTCCTCTGTGGTCCCTAGACTGCTGCCAAAACCTTCTTTTGAATCCTTTGACAAAACCATTAAACCTTCTAGAATATGGGAATCCTGGTCTCCATATGAGGGACCCGTATCCGAACACATATACATCTGGAATATCTTGGCACATGATTCAATTTTTGATTTTGGTGTGCAGCACTGGTCTCCACTTTTTATTGTTTGACCGGCAATGAAATACCGAAAAACGGCACGGAATTACATGACGGACTAATAATCTCCATTAATTTTACAAAATTAGATCAAAAACTACTCCACCCCCGTCAGTTCTAGCCAATGAGCTTCGAACATCATTCGTTGTGTCCAGTAGGACAAATGTTGTTCCTAGAACGAGCTTCAGCGCAGTAACTGTTCAATACTTTTATAAGATGTATTTTCGAACATCAAGGATCACTCTAAAAGAGAGGATGAAAAATTTTAGAAAAAAGAGAAGGAGAACAATTTGGTAAATTAAATGTTTTATTTTGTGATTTACACATTTGAGCATTCATTTTATAGTATGCGACCTCTTCGACTTTGATTTTGCATACTTGTCATCTATTGTGAGCGGATTATCCAGAGCAAACTTGAGCGCATTAAAGGCGGCCTTCTTATCCTTCAACTTGACTCGGTACAAATCAACATCAGGGTCATACAATGAAGAGTCCTTTTTCTTTGTAACATTAAGATCGTTTTGTAAACTCTGTTCAATTTTTGAAAGCGTCGAATCTAATTTGAACCAATCTCCATTATGGTCGTAAATAACACTTCTGTCATCTACTGTGGGCGCCGGAACTACGCTCGTTGTAGCGGCAGTGTATGATTTTCTAGACGCCCTCGAAGGAGTGCTCCTGCGACTATCAGTTTCAGTTCTAGATGTATGTTCTGTATTTGAATAACTTTCATTATAATCGTAGTCAAGCATTGGTTGGGCGGTCATGAAGAAGTTTGATTGTGGGGTATCCATTTCTTCCTCATCAGATTCTTGATAGGTCTGAGGCCGTTTCATCTTGTTTACTTTATTCGCATAAGAATGTATTGTTTTTAGTTTTGGATTGTAAAAGCCGCCCGCCGTCATTAATGCCTTATTTTTTGGAGGCACCGGCCCTTCTATGATAACTTCCTTATCTACATGTATCATCTCCGTCTGTACAGTTTCAACCTCTGAAAATTTTAATGCGTTTAATTATTTTAAAAATTACCCTTAGGTTTGTTTATAATAGGATTACCCCATATGTATACCGTTTCTAGGGAGTGCCAATCAACAAGTACGTACAAATCTTCATTGTACGTAATTAGATTATCTCCCAACCGAAGTATTCTAATGTTATGAAGTCCTGTTGGGTTAAATACGGCCGGTGTTCTTTTTATTCGATTCCGATTCAAACTGACTTCAATCAAACTAAAACAAACTTTAGTTTACAATTAAATGTTAATTACCTAGGCATGCTATTTAGAGAAGAAAAGACTCCCTCTCCTAATACATTACTTTCCAACATGAAAACCTCCAATTTTCTTAATCTAGAAAGATCATCAGGAAGTAACTGTAAATTATTCCCGCTCAAATCTAAACTTTTGAGGTTCTCTAAACAACAGATTTGATCGAATAGATAGGGGTCCTGAAAGTTGTTGTATGCAAGATTCAAAACTTCCAGACAGGAGAACATGTTTGGGTCGCTAGGTACCCTTATGAGAGTTAATCCGTTGCATGATAATATGAGCTCTCGCAGAGCTGGTAATGTCGCGAAACTGTCAAACTCTACACTGTTCCCTGAGAGGTCGATGTGGTATAATGATTCAAACTCAAATAAATCCTCTGTGCATATTTTAATGATATTTCTGTCCGTCGCTATCAGCTCTAATACTTCATTGGGTTCGTTAGCAAATGCTTGTTTCAACTAGAAAATACATTATAGAATGAGAGATGAATGTATTTACCACTGCCTCTTTTGTTAATTTGATTCCTGTTTTTTTCATCATGATGACTTGGTCAGGTTGTGTTAATGAAGCAGAGAATGGTCGAGTTGGAGTTGCTGATGGATTGGGTTGTTTGGAGGGGGCTAATTTGACCATTGTATTGTTTATCTTTTTGATTTGTTTCATTTTATCATAATATTTTCTTTCCTTGGGTATCTCGGGAAGTCCTTGGAATTTATTATTGATTGAGAATGAATGTAACTAACCCGCAAAGTCGAATTGTGGAAGTTCTAATGGTTTTCCACTTACTGCCATTATATTGCTAGCCCTTCGCTCACCATGCCTGTTCATGTTCGTGTAGTGCGCCCCTATGGCGCTTGTTCTTTGAAGTTGACTTGGTCGGATTCTATTTGTGAGTAGAAAACAATGACAGTGGATTGCGAGAGGACACTAAAAGACGTCAAGAAGGTAACATTATGATTGGGGTATAACCCTCAACATAATTGAACAATGTGACATTTGCAAAGAATGGGAGAACGTATACCGCAAACTCAAGCAAGGAGAATTTTATTGAACATTATTTTTACAGTATTTGATAGTCTCCGTTAAGAAAGATTAGTGATTTGTTATTGATAATCTCCATAAATCATCCAAATCTAGTTCTACTACACTTACGTGACCTCATCATTGGAACATAATGGCATTTTTCAAAATAAACAATGTAGGTTTTTTCAACCAAGCACCCTTGAAATTAGGATTATGCAGGTTACAATCATAAAATCCAAAAACGTTTCTCACAATCCAAATTAGGATGCATGTGTCCGAAGGCCGGATGATGCTGAGACATGAATCGCAGCTTCCAGAGCAATTAACAAACAATGAAGACAAATACAAAGTACCAATTCTACCAATCCTTCACCCCATCTTGCATTAGAAAAATGTGCGAGGCACAGAAGAAGAGGAGGGAATATTATCGCAATGAAAGTATAAAGAAGAGGGCCCTTGCTGCACAGGATGCGCCAGTTATTGACTTTAATACAATCGAGATGACAGAAAAAGAGCGCGACAGATTAGAGGACAACTTTTATGACTGGAACGTGTTTGCAGCAGTAAAGCTAAACAAACTACTACAGCCAG
>JAOPGA020000640.1:0-11551 GCA_026419775.2 Acrasis kona
TGGGCTGAGTTGTAAATGTTCATCCTCTCGGCGGGTGCAGTGGAATTAAATAAGTGGTAGGTGAAGGTGGTGGTGTAAACTCTTCATCAAATTCAATAATGGGGGAAAATGGTGCTTCTGTGGAGTTGGTCTGGGATATAACTWAATTTTGTTTTTTTGTTTGAATGTTCATGTATTTAAAGCCCTCAAAAGCCCCAATTCTGATGGAATACCTCCAGTTCCAAAACTCCCGTTATTGGGCATTCATCTTCAAGGATTCATGTTCCCTGTTTGAAGTTTGTATGGTTGACAGGATGATAGTAAATAACTTTTGGAAATGATGACTAGAAGATGAAGGATTCTGTTAGGTGCCATTTTAGCGTGCATGCATATCATATCAGACTCGTTTGATTCTGTTGTGGACTATGGATTCTATAATACAAAGCGAGCCTTATCAACAAATCATGGAGTTGGCCGCGGCCGTTCTAAACGCAAGTCTTTTATATCATACAAACCAAGAAATCTATATAAGGAGTATGAAAAAGATTCATCAAAGATAAAAAAGAACCTGCATCTTAGTTACAAGCAGCATTCAAGAATCATGCATGACATGGATGTATATCGCGACGAGATACTACTACAGGCACAGGTTAGAGGAATTTTGTTTGAGAATTATATACTTTTAACATTATTTTGGATTGTTCAATACCCATTGTACACAGTACTTACAAATTTGTTTGGAGTGTCCGAGGCCTCAATTTCAAAAGTAATACAATCAACTCTTCCTTTTATTACCACCTATTTTGTAGCGTACATACCACATCAAAGAGTATCAAGCAAAACATCCTGTTTAAGTCTTAGAATTCATTTTATTCTTGATGGGACTGCTCATGGCATACAAAAACCTGCAAAGCATCAACATTTATACTATAATGGAGACAAAGAAAAACATTGTTTAACATCTCAAATTCTCATTGATTTTGATGGATATATAATTGCTGTTCACACAGGATTCCCTGGCCACATGCATTTAAAAGTTTTACAAGAAATTTCAGAGTATTCAAGCCATTTTCAGTTCTCTATAAAATTTCAACTATCTTAATAGAAGCTTTACATTCTATATGGACTGCTCGATGCAATAACAAGGCAAATAGTGAATGTGAGCTATCACCTTCTAGGTAATTTGTATAAAATTTATTTTAGTGTATGGTAACTCATCAGCGGTTGTCACTCAATCTGAACAATTATTGTAATTTTAGAAATAAAAATAATTATTTCCGAAGAAACTTGAACAGAGGTATACTGTGCACTCAATATTGATAATCAATAAAAACATCGCTACTATTTTATACGCTCTTTCAGAATATGTAACTACAAAATTTCCTCAGCCAAATTTTACATGTTCATATGATCATTAATACCTAGTTGAAGGTTAATGTTAAAAACATTCTTTATTCTTTATTTTTCATAAAGGATGGACAGCAACTGAATATCATTGTTTCTTGAGTTGGTTGGCCGGTTCTTTTAATGACATCAACTAAGGCCCTGTTGTAATCATTCTCAAAAATTTACCAATCGTTTTTCAAATATGGTAGTATCATCAAATCGTTCATAAGGACAATGGGTAATTTTCTTAATACCAAGCGGCCACAATGATGTAATAACACTTTCTCGGCAATACATCTATGTTTATTGTCAGGATATAATCCACATATAAAGCTACCGTTTGGTTGACCGATAGGATTTAGTATTTTGAGACCTCTAGTCATTAAAGAAGCATTGGAGAAATAAAGACCATCTAAATGTGAACTTAACTCAGAGAAATATTGTATGCTGGGTCCGCCATATAATACTTTATTCCCCAATTTATCTTTACCGATGCGTAAACCTTATTTCTCTGTAGTTGACCTTAAATCTCTGCAGTCAAAAAACACCTTGGTAAAATGGAATCTCAGATGTCGTAGAATTGTGGATAATGAACATTGACACCTGAAAATTCACCTACCACCGTTTTCGACTATGGCGGTTTTAATGTGACGCTTCGCTTCTCAAATCTTTGACATTTAAAACTTTTAATCAATGTAAATTTAATAAACAAAATTCCCGCCAATAAACAGTTCTATGGTTTTGCGCTCATTTAACAACAAACAAATGAACGCAACAGACATCAAGACATGGAGTTCCAAGCGTACAGCTGATGAGATTATACACTTACTGTACAAAAATAATTCTGACTGTGAGGAAATAATTGATCTACGAAGCACAATCATCGACGAAGCTATAGAACCTGTGGTATTACCTGATCCATCAGATCCTTTGGATCCTTCATTCTATATTACAATTGAAACTACAAATGTGAAAAATCGGAGGCAGCAGCATAAAATGGTGTGTATAACCAAGTTCACAACAACAATTGATGGGAAACCAATAGAGAGAATAGATTACAGAAGAAGAAACTTCAATCAAGATTTTGAACTGTCTGTATCAGGGCCACTCGACAGTTACAATATTTTACGCCAGAGCAACCATGACCTAAATCAATATAGGTGCGGTACACCTTCATGCTTATCAAAAAGTTTGAACGGTGAAGGGAAAACCTGCAATCACTGTTTGAGGTAGAGGTGCACATAAAGCAGCAAAGCGATGTATCGCTATTCGAAGTTTCAATATTCCAAAAGGGTAATCATGGTGTTCACTTCCAACCTTGGCGTGGTTACCTTAAAAGATGTACAAAGCTAGAGAACACCATTATCGAAAAGCATGAGTCCTCAAAAGGTCCATCTGAGATTATAAATGATCTCTTACAAGATCCTAGTCATCCACCTAATCTTTCTCGGAAGATTGTATCAAGCGTGATCAATAATAATAAGAGGAAGAAGCAAGGTTATTATGAAGACTCTGCTGAAAATGTCAAGACATTGCTCCAATTCTTTAAATCAGACCAGCGATTTGATGTTGTAAACAAAGTTGGAGACAGAGACATCAGTGAAATGTCTCCTAACAATTCAACATTTATTATTGTTGATAAAGGCGCACTATAGATTTTGGGTCAGGAATGTTTATCTGATGTATGCGGCTATGATACAATATATCGCCTAATTCAGGATGAAGGAGTAGGAAGCGTGGGTGTCCAGGCGGTCATCGCTACAGACAAAGAAAGAAGAGCGCATGTTCCTTTCACAGTTATAACCACCAAGATGGATGGACGTGTAATGGTGGATATTTGGACTGCGATAGCGGATTATTTGAAGAGTARGAGCTACATTGAGGATTTGGTTGTGTGGTTGAAGGAGACAATCACAATCATTATTGATGATGGTGAGGCCGAGAAGCTTGGATGTGTTACTGCAGGAATGAATTATCTGATATGTGTGTTCCATCTACTTAAGAGCATAAATGGCTACTTGAACAGGAAGAAGGCAGAAATGAACTTCATAGAGGATGATTTAACCTCCATTTGAGGTATCATTTATGACATGCTCATGTGCGAGACTGAAGAGGAATGCATGAAGCTGTATGAAGAGTTGTCATCCAAACACGAGCGATTTATGAAATACTTTGATAAGGAGTGGCATCATCCACAAAATGGAGACAAGATGAATTTTTACTTTCGCTGGACCTCAATCAACAGACGAACACGATATGGTATGATTTAAGAGTGTATTTTATTAACACTGTGTAGGTCTTCATTGGACTAATAATTATGTGGAAAGTCTGTTCAGGACATGGAAGCGCTCTCGAAAAAACCGCTGTCAAAGGCTTGATGATGCGTTGGAGTTCATTAAAGAATTACTTTTAAGTCGAATAAGGGACAGGGAGAATGTATATGAGTCGCGGATAGCAGCAGCTTCCACATCCGCAAAGCTAAAATCATACCTCAAAACAGCACAAAACATCTATATGAAAAATGTTAAAGAGGTCCAAATAGGAGTGTTTGAAGTACCTAGCGTATCGCAGCCTGATAAGATACATTTTGTAAATCTCAATAAAATGTCTTGTACGTGTTTGCGTTGTAGACGCAACAATCGCTTCTGTACGTTCAAGTTTGCCTGTTCGCTTTTTGTAGTAAACCAAAAAAAGATTGCACTCCAGTTATCTCAAATTTTCATTTTTAAGACAAGTTTTTATTTTTAAGACATTGTTTTCATTTTTCAGATATCCGCACGTTTTGTCCTCATCCACGCTCCCACAACATCAACCCCATCTTCCCAGTATTGTTAGAGAGTACTACCTGTCCCATATAAAACCTGAATCCTGTATCAAGACTGTATACGCCCTTTTAGTTCACTCTAAAACCCCACACAGTATTTCTAACATGATTTGGAATACTTTATGCCCCAACCGACCTGCCCTCAGATCAATTCTACAACCGTGATCTCAAAACTGGATCATTCTTTAAATGCAGCCTTTGTGGTCATGATGCGCAAGCATCATTTTTTTATAATAAAAATCACTTTCCAAAAATAAAATATCATTTTCTACAAAAATTAGAATCGGTGGTGGATACACGCTCCAATATTACGAATCAACATTACATAAATGTTACGACCCCTATTCGAATTGTATGTAGAACACATATATGCAACAACATTTTATGAAACCCCTAAATCTGGTTACTAATGCAATGGATGCATTAACTTTATTATAACATCTGTTGGTTTTCGATACAATGAGTTGTGTAAGTATTTTTACAAGTATAATGTACTGAAGAATGTATTTATTGTTTAACAACCAACCAATCCAACGGCAATCCGATGAAATCATTCACTTTAAACTCATCCCATTTAGTCCTCTTGCCCATTCCAGGCTCGGCGAGTGGCAATATCAACGGGAAAGTTGTTGTGACTGCTGTAATCCCAACAACACCATAATGTTGAGGTAATGCTGTGCTGTGCCATTCGATGTTTGAGTAGAACATGCCCTCCCCCAACTTTACTCCGCTGTGTGAAATCACCACCAACTCCCCATCCTCAATGCTATTTGAAGTTGAAATTCTTCGTTGTTTTGAGCTATATACTCCATTCACAAAAACCTTCCTCCTTCTTTTGATTGGTGTGGTGCTAGTCTGTGTCTCAGCCGGAGGATCGGTTGACAGCTTTTCAGCAGGACTCACAGTGGCTGTGCGTTTTCTTTTCCGAGTTAGGGTGGATGGGTTAGTGTCAGCTCCCTCTGCACGCTCTAGAGCTTCAAGTTGTTCCAATGTTTCAGAGCTTACATCCGCACTCTCATCTTGATGGAATAAATCTGCTCCACCAAAGCCGCTGACTACACTGCTGTCCGAATCGGAATCATCAACGTCTGGTTCCGCTTCTCTACCTTTCTTCTTTGCTTGTTTGGACAGCTCCAGTTGCTGCAACAATCTCTTTCTGTTGGGACTGGTAGAATATCCTCGGGCAGGCTTCATTAATTGTTTAGAGGCAGCTCTGGGATTTGATAACATGTGTATCGAACGTGGGCTCTTTGCAAGCGCAGGCCAGTAATGAGATATCACCGCTCTATGCACAATATCGGGCTTGCTTGTGTCGACTTTGATTTTCTGCTTGGCGATGTGGTCAAGACAAAGCATGACTATGTGCTTGCACGGTTTTCCTCCTCCATGAAAGTAATCCATGCATGAACAGTCGAAGTGCTTAATGTCCGTATGGTACTCATATTTGTTTTTTAAGTTTGTTACTTTAAACAAATATGCGGGCGCGTTGCGGATTCTTTTTACGGAGTAGACCTTCTTCATTCCGGTTTTGATGATTGCTTTGGCTTCTTTTAGTCGTTGCAAAGCATGTCGATTTGATGTAGAGCATCTTGATGTTGGCTTGAACCTCTCATTATAGTCCTTGTTCTTCATGAAGGCCGCAACCTGGTGGACAAGCTTGTCCACAGCATTAAGCTTGGTGTATCTTCTAATCCTCGCCCATGCTCTTTTTATTGGTTAGTCAACTCCAACATCAAATCAAAACTTACCGAAAACGTGCTTCACAAATATTATTTGTGTACCACAAACCGTATGAGCTGAGGCGGTTGATGAAAGTCCACGATTGATAGAATGGAACACCATATTGGCTGTTGTGCCAGTACATCTTCTCAAAAAGCTTATTACAACATTCTGCAACACCTATGCTACTCAATCACCGCAGGAAACAGTCAGAATACAAATAGTTGCACTAGGTGCTGGTTTTGACACAACCTATTGGAATCTCATTAAAGAAGTTGGAAAGACACACAGCCTCCTGTTCATTGAGACAGATTTCTTGAATGTAGTGAACTTGAACTCTTTTCTCATCCTTTTGTAGTGGACAAGATACTCACTCTTGGTCTTGGAGGCTATCATGTTTGATACAATGCACATCACCTCATCAATATCATGCTTCTTGACAACTTTATTTTTCTTACTTTTAAGCCACCTCCTAAAAGTTTGAAGCACATGGAACACACAAATTAGGCTTTTCTTCCCAGCGTTGTGAACAGCTAACTTCTCAACAGAACCGTCGTCAATCATGAAGGTCACATCCCACTCCTCTTTGTCCTGGAGAATAGGATTGTCCATAGTTCGGAGGTAAGATTCTATTCCCCTTATAACGTTCTCTAAATTCTCAGAGTTATGGACTGCAGTAATCGAGACAAAAGGGACGCGAGTAACTTTATTTTCATCTTGGACAGTCCAAACCTGGACAGGCACACTATGGTCGGAGCGGTCTTTTTGAATCTCGTCCCAACGAACAGTGTCGGTACCAACAATTTCAAGAATTTGCTTCCGACACTTGGATAACTCTTGTTTGGACACAAAAACCATTTGGTAGTTTTCAGGCGTCATGTTCTCTAATAAAAGACCATTCACATTATTTATTACAGTAATATAACCGTCTTTCTCAATCAGCTCCTGCACTGCTTCCATTGCTGTCTCATAACGCAGGTCTCTTGCTTTGTTCTTCTTCTTGTTCAGGCGGTAACGATAAGCTGTGAGTTCACTCACTGAATAATCAAATCTTCCATCAAGTAAAGAATCGTCGGTGCGGTGATACTTTTCAGCAATGTGGGTCTGTATGTCAAAGTTTGAGTGACCACCAAGAAGCATACACTTTACTTCTCTCTTGACAACTGGACACTTCTTTAGCAAGTCAGGTTTAGGATGGAAGGAGACAGCATGTTTTCCAACTCCAATGATGTCGCATAAAATATGACCGTCCTTGTTTCTGTGGGTGCGTATTCTCAATTTTGCGTTACAGCCCCCATAATGCTTGCATGTCTTATCCAAACAAACCCCGTAAGATGTCTGAATGTTCTTTATGATTTGTGGAGCTCTTGGAAGTAGGTATTCGCACAACCCAGTTTTGATTGGTGGTTCAGGCAACGTTACATTCTCTAACTCATGTGTGTCAATCACCTTCTTTGAGTGTGTGTTCATTGTCCATGACCATTGTGACTGACAAAATGGGTGTTCATGAACGAATGCATGAAGGTTATGAACAGGTTTTGTACCCAAGACTGTTCCTTGCTTGTTGTTACCAGGAAATTTGAAGTCCTGTTTACGTTGGACTCTGCAGTAATCCTGTAGCATGCTTGCACTAACGTAGAACCCATAGTGGCCAGTTTCTATACTGCACTTGTTGCATTGACACTCGTCACTTTGCTGCCATCGCTTATTCCTAGTTGTCGAATCCTCACATTCCTCAAGCGTTTCTTCTCCATCTGGGATTTCTTCTCCGTCATGTTGCATGTCTTCATCACATGTAGAGCTAGTTGAGGATCCTACATCGCTTATATCATCCTCAGAGTTGTGAGTGAGAGATATATCGCTACACACAGATAATCCATCCAATGAATTATTGTCTTGATCTTCATCCGATGAATTATCAGATTCAGTCTCAGCACCTCTTTTAGCGTGTTTCCATCTCGGCATTGTTGAAAGTTTAAATCATGTGCAAATCAAACTGCTTTTATACATGATACGGCAACTATTAACGAAAAAAACTGTACTAACTATCGTCGTTAATCACCGGTAACCGACTATTGAAAAGGGCTCTTCATCAAGTGTGCTGTTCAAAAGTTTCTATTACAATAAGTGGCGTTATGTTATCTATGTGACCTTATAAGAATGTTTTTGCATATATGTGTTCTACATACAATTCGAATAGGGGTCGTAACATTTATGTAATGTTGATTCGTAATATTGGAGCGTGTATCCACCACCAATTCTAATTTTTGTAGAAAATGATATTTTATTTTTGGAAAGTGATTTTTATTATAAAAAAATGATGCTTGCTCATGATGCTGAGCTCAATCATCTGGTACTTGAGTGCAAATTTGCGGACATCGCCATCGCTGAACTCAAACAGGATATTAATAAAGTGCTTATGGATCATTTTCTGAATGATCACAAAATTTTTCTTACCTGGAACGATATTGTCCCACCCCCAGTATTCACACAAACCACCTTGTCATCAACCTTCGAGGTTACATTTCAGTCACCTGCTTCTCCCATATTCAATCAGCTCTGGATCTCATTTATCTAGGAGATCAAGACAAATCCACCTCTGATGCTACATCCATCATGTGTAATATCTTTTCCCTCCTTGGGCGCCACATTTTTGCCCGCTCAAGACACTTTCTATTCCCCCAAAATCTGTTATCACCGACCAGTTGGGAGCGCTTCCTAACGGATTTGATAACCTCTTTCCCCCCATTTAATCACATTTCCATCACCTACTAAACAAAAAACAATGTAAACACACCCTACTAAGTATCCTTACAATGTTACACCCTTTCCACAGTATCAAACAGTACAGTTTTGAAAGGAACTTTAAGGCCTTCATCAAAGTTGTCACCTCAAAAACACTCTCCGCCCCGTTCAAAGAGATTGCTGCCGCCATGCTTAACAGTTCTCTGAATAAAGTCCTTGGCATTTCTATCTGCAATAGAGCCCCAATGGTTACTATTTTCCTAGACTCCGTCAACACTGCAAAGGTTATAGTGAAAGAGGCCTCTTCGGCCAAACTTATTTTCCTGCACAGTTCTGTTTCCCCGCTCACCATTTCTGTGCAGTTGACCCCACCATCAACCAATTTTGACACTTTCAAACTTTTAAAAACCCTCTAACAGCATAACCTACCACCTTACACCTTCAGATTTAGACGCCACAGTAACAACCCTGGAGTAATCAAACCTCTCATTGTGGAGTTTCCTCCCTCTTCTAACACCGCCATAGTGGTTGGAGAGTTCAAACTCAAACCCAAAAACAATGAGGTTATTATCATGGGTTTTGGCACTATTGTCGCCAATGCCGCCAAAACTATGACAGAATTCGGTCTGTCTGTCAGAGCTTTTGTTGCCAACAGAATGATTTCTGCTGCATATAACAATAGTTCCAACTCTGAATTCATTCACAATAAATACAAAATTTCAGTTTTCTGCTCCCTTGGTTCTGGCTCTAACAAACAAACGGGGCAAGCCTAACAATACATTAATTTCAGACTATTGCCGCTTACGCTGTAGTTAATAGTGATAACTTTGATAAGGTGGAGTACGGTAGAATACCTGGCATTGCCAACAACTATAGAGCAGAACTGTATGGATTCCTCCAAGCTTAAAGACGCTCCAGAGATGGTCAAAATGTCACCATTATGACTGACTGTCTCTCTGGGATTGAAGCAGTTCACAGCTTCTCAAAGCTGAGCTCTTTAGAAGAAAAACTCCGAGTATGCGACCATCAGCTTCTCTCTGCCATTATTTCAGAGAGGAATTGACTCACAAGCTGCGAGTTCATTTATATTCAGGCCCATGCCAACATTTCTGGAAATAAAGCAGCGGATAAATTTGCAAAGCTGGGACTTAACAACCACTACATCAACGACATTAGTCCTTCATCCTCACTTCTTTTCGACATTGTTTGCAAAGGTGAAGTTCCACACTCCTCTGTTCGTAGTGCTGTTTCCGACTACCTTCTGTCAACCATATCCAACTCCTCTGACTACAAATATAATATTCTCCACAATGAATATAATACCAAAGCCAGCGTCGACACCAACCTTATGTCGCGACCCAAACAGATCTTCCTCCTCCGTCTCCGTTCCAATCAACTCTGCACACTCTCTAAAATGCAGTATTGGGACGACAAGAATCAAATAATCAACACCAAATGCCCGAGGTGTTGTTTGCAACATGAGGACCAATCCTATGTTCTTTTAAATTGTCGCAGAAACTTGCCATACACATATGATGCAATGTGATCAATTAATGAACTGATTTGCAGCAACATGCTGCCAGGTTCACTTATAAAGGGCTCATTTAAATTCTGGGGTCTTCCATTTACACTGTACCAGAGTGGTTTTGATTTTGACAAACATCCTATGACTGACAAGCGTAAAGCTACTATTTATGCTAGTTTACTTAGCTTATCGACCACTCTGGAGCCGTCTCCTTTGATCCCAAGTTCGTCCTGCGATCCGTCCACGAAAATATGGATACTTTCCAAAAGGATGGTCTCGCTGTTGATAACTGCTCCTACCGTTCTGCAACTGCTTCCTCCGAAATACCACTTCCAGCATGTGATTACCTCACCAAACCTTTCAACAGAGAGGAGATGATATCTGCACTCCTGTCGCTTCCAAATAACAAAGCGTCAGGAATCGATAACGTGCCCTATGAGTTATGGAAACACGCTCCACCCCTTATTGTGGAAACCCTCCTATCAATCTTTAATGATTGTATGGTCTCTAAACAGGTTCCCACATCTTGGAAAGCAGGTCGCATCTGGCTCATACACAAAAAGGGATCAGAGTACAAGATTGACAACTTCCGCCAAATCACTCTATTAAACACCCTATATAAGCTCTTCTCCAAATTGCTTAATACCCGCCTCTCCAACGTCACTGAAGAATACCATCTCCTCAATGACTCCCAGGGTGGTTTTAGGAGAAGTCGATGCTGTGCTATGAAGATTAAAACTATCCTCAATGCACTCGACGACGCTAACGTCCACAACAGACCTTTCCACCTTTGTACCATTGACTTTACAAAGGCATTTGACTCTATATCACAGTCATCACTGTTTCTGGCGCTTCGTCACAAGGGTATCCCCATTGATTTTATCGATATGATCAACGGACTTTACTCCGACGCCTACAGTGATGTTATTACGGGTCTTGGTATTACAGAGAAATTCAAAGTCTGCAGAGGTGTGCGACAGGGTGATATTTTATCACCACTCCTGTTCAACTTCTTTGTTGATACAATTGCGGATAAAATTAACTCTTTGAACATTGGATACAAATTCACTCACGACGACCGCATTTGTATCTCTTCTCTTCTCTATGCAGATGATGTTGCGCTAGCATCAGACAGCACCCTACATCTGCAGATGCTAATAGATGCATTATTAGAGGCTATAAACGGTACCGGTCTAGAGATTAATGCCTCTAAAACATTTCTCTGCTCAAACACCCATGGTTTTAATACAACCACACCACCATCCATACTCATTGATGGTGTACCCATTGTGTCTCTTCCTCCGCAAGAACCCATACGCTACCTCGGCGCTCACTTCTCTGCTGACGGTTCTCATTCTGGCCACATTGACCAT
>JAOPGA020000642.1:0-52473 GCA_026419775.2 Acrasis kona
TTGCACAGGGCAATATGATGCTGAAAGTGACACCTCTATGATTAACGAGTGCAGAGATGCCGGATATCCTCTAGATTTCTTCTCAATCAACGTGTACGCCTCATCAGCACCAAACGTAGAAATGCGTTCAGGACAATGGGGTATCGAACTTGTCAAGAAGAACAAATTACCAGTGTTGGTTACTGAGTTTGGTTGCACAGATCACGATACCGATTTCTTGAGCACGGAATACAATATCGGATATTTACCTCAACGTCAAGGAGATTTGATTGTATCTCAAATCTTCTCCGCTTTCATGACCGGTGCTATGGGTATTCACGTGTTCACTTGGGAAGATCGTGAGTTCTTGACAATCAGAGAGTTCGGATTCGGTATCTTGAACAGAGATAGAAGTCCAAAACCAGCCACTATGATGGTTACAGAGGCATACAGAGTTGTTCAACAAATTGCCCTTTACGACACCAACCTACTTGCTGGATTGAACCGTGAGTACTACGAAGCAGCCTTCTACTGGCCAGATCAAGTCAATCAAATTCAAAATCGTTTCTTGGTCGAACAAGGTTCACTTCACGGTGTTTTTGAAAGACTAAACATTCGCGTTACTTATTTGAATCAAACACAACTACGTTCCGGTCAATTCGACAAGACTTTCAAACTATTGGTGCTTCCATACAATGGACGTATGCAAGAAGGTGACATGACCTACATCAAGAATAACTTTATTCCCAACGGTTGCAACGTATTCGCCAACGCCGCCCCACCAGGATATGAGAACTATTATGCCAAGCGTCAATCAGACTTTGACAAGAACATGGATGACGTTTTCGGTGTTCAAGTCCTTCAATACCAATCATTCGATGGTGACGTCGAGAATTATTGTGCTTGCGAACAAGAACACAAAATGATTGAAATGAGAGCAGCACAAGACTACCTCAAACCAGTTGATTTGGGATATTTGTTCTACGTTGGACCATGGAGAATCTACAATGTCAAAGCAACCACCGCCACAACACTATACACCAAACGTCTATTAGACGGAAACAACCCAACCCCAAGTGACCCCGCATTCACAGTCAAGGATCACGGAAAGGCAAAGGCTGTCCTTGCCGCCTTCTCCTTTGGAGAAAGTTACATGACCACTCAAGGTCACTACGACGTCATGTACTCGCTATTCAAGAACTCCGACGTGGTCAACATTCCCACAGTTGTCAAGATCGAAGGTCCTCAATCAGGTCTCGTCACTGCCTTCTTCTACAAGAGTAGCGATGGACGTGGTGTTTTGGAATTGTTCAACTGGAACGACTACAGCGATACTACTGTCAAGGTCAGTATTGACTTTATGAAGGACAAGAGCGTCATGGATCTCAAGAAGGATAGAAGATTGTTGGTGGCCAAGAGCGATGGAAGCATCGATGTCACCATGTACCAGAACGAAGCCAAGTTATACTTGATTGGTGAGGAAGTCAAACCCACCGTAGGTATCATGAACAATGGAACAGTGAACGAAATTATGGGTGGTGCAAGAATTCCCATTCGCATCAACTATGATACTCAGGGCGTTGCCAGCTGTCCAGTAAACATTGAGCTGCGTCAATTAGGTAGAAGCAGAATATTCGGTCAAACACAAATCACCGTTCAAGGTGCAGGTACTTTGGAAACTTCCATGTACATTCCAGACTATAGCAGATTGGACGACACTTACCTACCCAGCAGCGAAGGTTTCACCTACTTCTTCAAAGCTACCATTTGTGGATCCAAGCTATCATCCAACTTGCCAGTGCAATTGGAGTTCATCAGACCCGCACTTCGTTTCAACGACTCTTTCAGCGGCGACAAGGCCGTAGTACAAAAGGTATCATGGAATCACTTGCCCAACAAGCGTTTCGATTCCTTCAGAGGTCTCATTGCCATCTACAGATCTAGCAAGACTCAAGCTCAAGATAGCAGCCACTACAACAAGGTCAAGGTACTCTCCGATTGGATGGTCAAGATGGGTTACCAATTATCCCCAGTTCTTGATGCCTACGATTCAATGAAGAACACTGCTGGTCCATACTACTTTATCATGGACGATACTTTTGTTACTGATCAAGGCGGTCCACCAACTGCTGTCGAGTTCTTGAAGCGCAGAGTGAGAGCTTTGGTGTTGCCTGGCGTCAGCGTCATGAGTCAAGCCGAAGTCAACAACATCACCACTTGGTTGAACCAAGATTTATCCGAAGCTGTTTTGGTGACCACCGAGGGAAGACCAGGTGCTAATCTTGGAGATCCTCTAGCTAGTGTGTTTGGAGCTCAACCAGCTACCTCATTGACTGCATTGTCTGGATCTCAATTGAAGGTCACCAACACATCATCACCAATCTTGAGATACTTGCCAGAGACATCATGGAATGTTGCCCTCAAGGGCAATGCATGGTCAGCCATCACAAACAATGCCAAAGCTGCCGCCGAGTATGGAGGAAGACCCATGTGCTTCACCACCCAAATTAAGGGAGCCAGGACTTTGGCACTCAACTTTGATTTGACAGCTAGTGCTTCTGACGCTAATGCCGTACTGTTGTGGCATGGTGTCAATGACTTGATGGCCATGGATCCTTACATTTACCGTGTCAGATGGGAGTTATTCTGTGGAGGAACGATGATGGGTCACCAAGATACATGGGTGAATACTGATTGGAAGTATGACAGCGAGGAATCATTGATAGATTTCTCAGTTAAACCATCAGGATCATGCTCATCTGGAGCCAACTTTAAGGGATACCTATATCCATACTATGCTGACTATAGCACACAATCCATTAGTATGTACAACAGTGCAAATGACGCAAGTCCAATGAGCAGTGCTTATGCCACACCCATCGCCATTTCAGCGCTATTAGTGGTCGGAGCAATCATATCAACATTAATGTTTTAAATAAATTATTTTTATTGTAAATTTGTAGTACTTCTGTGTTTGATGAAGAACAACGTGCTAGAGACGAACAAGATACTCACAATGATTACTGTTGAAACGAGTAATGTCGTACTAAACAAGCTGGACATGACAGAATGAGTCAACAATTCAATTCCATTTTGTAAGGTCGTCGTGACTCTGGCAAGGTGGAATGTTCTTATCTGTCCCTTGAAGTTGAAAACAAATTTCATTCCCGGAAGGAGCAGGAGATATCACATACGAAGATGACAATGTGACTTCTTCGACTATTCTACTGTGGATTGACTTGAGGAAGGCATTGATATTGACAGAAATCTTATCATCACCTTCACCAATGTGTTGGAGACGCATGACCAAATACTCCTGTCTCTGATAATAGGGCTTTGTAGTGTTTCGGTCATGAACCACTTCGAGAGATAACAAGTGAATATTTTTAGGAAGAGAAACAATATCCGAAGACTTGTAGAGTCTCTGGTCTTTTCCAGTAGTAACAAGAACTGGATTATTGAATTCAATAACATCACTTGCGAATGCAACAGTCTTTTCGTCATTTGGTGAAGTCTTGTCAAGTCTAAAGCGTGTTTTACTGGTATAAGAAGTACGGTCAAGTAGTGGCTGATACACACCAAGACCGTCATCAAATAAACACGTTCTGTGTATCATGACTTCAATTGTTTTATTCACAATGCTAGCAACTGCATATGACTGTGTGCTCTGTACGGTGAATTGATAGCCAACGGGTTGATCCTCCCTTATGTAACAACTGGTAGTCATGGGCAAAAAGTTGGAGGCGATATTATCCTTTTCGTCGGATTCGAATTTTCTAGTCTCCAAGTTATTCTTATCACAGAACAGAGTATTATTATTAAAAATATCAGTAGAAAAGCGGGATACAATTTCGTATCCTTCAGGTAATTTATTGCCATTTATTGTTGTTTCAATGTCAACATATTGACTTCCCTTACATAACGTGTACTTGTGGGTAATATACTCGCTGTAATTGATGACAACATGACTACAAATGGCATTTCTAGTAACCACTGCATCACCTTCTAATTGTGGAATCAATTTACCTGGACCGTCTGCTCTAAAGACGTAAGCGCCAGAATACCGCGGATAATTAGGACCCTTGTAATAATAATTCTCGTGCTTGACGGGATAATCACGGTCATCACCATATCTCTTCCTCACCGAACACAACCCAGTGCCATTCTCGCCCTTACAAAAAGATAATTTCACCAAGTCGTTGGCAATAAAGAAATTACCCTTTTGATTCACTGTGAAATCGAAAGGTTCTTTGGAGCGGAATCGAACGGAATAAGAAGAATGGGACAGGCCAGGTATATAATCAGCAAACGTAACCGTTCCATCCTTGTCAGTTTGCGATTGAATAATCACATTATCGGAATTTACAACAACTGCTGAACCAGATTGATAATTCACAACATTGACACTAATCAAAGCAAATCTCTTCCAAGACAAATTATTAAATGCAACAACAGAAAAGGTATCACTTTTGCTCAAATCTAAAGGTTGCTGATCCACAACATATTCGCTAATGGTGCGAATGGAATCGGCAACATTTTTTAATGCATCATCAATTGATTTTCTTAGATTAGGAAGGTAATAATCCTGTACAACGTGTCTGGTGGAGGTTCCAGTGATACCATCGTGGTGACTCACATCGCTCACAATCTTTCTCAAGTCCTCAATGTTCTTGTACAGCTTGGTGTCCCTCGATAAATAATACAAAATGTTACACGTGCGCAGCATGGATTCCGCTCTTCTTGCTTCTTTTTTCAAAAGTGGATAACTGGTGTAATAGCCGGTCCAATATGATTGTTCTTTATCAGCATAGGGTAGAAATTCTTGATTCGTTTGTGGTAGATCGTTGGCTTTGGAGGCAACGTTCAAATAGTCCGATAGAAGAGAATAGTGTATCTTGTACTTGTCGCCCATTCTTGATTGGACGGCCTCCATGACAGGGTCGACGATCGCCCATGTTTCGTTGTGAGTGTCCTTTGATGTTTAATAAATGATGATGGTGACGACTTACGTCCCATGAAAAGTCACATCCTAATGGAAGTAGTAACATGTTGTTTTTATATCCAACTCTTCTCTTTTCAATCTCTTTCGTAAAGTCTTCCATCCTTTCATCTAGGGTTTGTTTGGACCACTCTGTGAATGGACTGAAAATGTTTAGTGCAATAGGATTTGATGTGTGCATACTTTTGAATGCAATAGGAAATGTCCATGATGTGATTGAAAAAGTCGGATCCGTCCGATAACTTCCACATGAATTCTAGTTTTTGTTCTTTTTTGAGTTGGTTCTATTCGTTAGTGTTGTTGGTCTTGCAAGAAAGTTCATACAATGATCTTATAAGGTGTCCTGGCAGTGACGGAATATTCAAGACCGCTCTCCTTGTATAATTTTGACATTGTGGAGGTGGAGCCGAAGGGATCGATTCTCCATGCCATTCTAATTGATTTAGAGCTGAGTGAATGCAATGACTTACTTTGGAAGATGCTTTTCACCAAATACATCTCTTATCCACTCATGACCTCTACTGATGGTTTGAATTACTGCATCGTAGGTGTTAAGAGCTTCGTCGGGCATGGTCCAACCTCCCAAAGCAAATTCAATTCTCTTCTCTTCGAGTAATCGTCTAAAAATGTCTTTTTGCCTCTGTGTGGAAGTTACCCACCATCTCTCCATATACGCTCTTAACATTAGTTTGTTAACATATGACGACTCACATCTCGCTGTAAATGAAGCGTCTATTTTTATTTGCGTGAACAGCTTCTAAGGTGCTATCTATAATCTTGGAAACCTGATCGTTATAATACTCATCTGGTGTTTTAATCCAACCAACATCCTTCAAGTTTTAAAATGTTTGTAGAATGATGATTTACCCAATGTGAGTGTGGTACAACATAGACATTTAAAGGTTCTGCTACGATTGATTGTGCCAATACTGTTATAAAGCACAGCACCAGCAGGAGTATGTTCATCATTTCAACAACACTGCTTGGTTTGTTAGAATTGTAAAGTGCGAACAACTTTCAGAAATGGTGAGGAGAACTTTGCGTGTAAAAGTATGTTAAACAATTACTTACGTCTAAATATTAGAATGTAGACTACGTAGAATACACTACTCTACTATACAACAGCGTAGAGTCCATTTTGTTTGATGGTAACGTCGACAAAGATTTTGAGGTTTTATATTCATACGTATACAAGTTATGCATTGAGCCATGCGTAAATGTACCCTTTACAAGTTATTCTAGTATGGAAGGACCGCATGACCAGGCACAAATTTTATACAACCACCATAGACAAAAAATAAAAGGCTTCACATCCACAATACTACAA
The DNA here is from genome assembly GCA_026419775.2 of Acrasis kona. Classification (NCBI taxonomy): domain Eukaryota; phylum Heterolobosea; class Eutetramitea; order Acrasida; family Acrasidae; genus Acrasis; species Acrasis kona. The sequence continues at coordinate 6,306 of JAOPGA020000642.1, forward strand.
AACGTACCAATCATAACACAATTATTTTTCAAATTTGTAGTTGGAGTCACAATCATCAGAACATCAGTTTAGCATATATAATAATTTGTTAGAAAAGTTTATAAATGGAACGGAGTTAATCAATAACATTTTTCACTACCTCGTAATCCATTCTATTCACTGCAATCATTAACCACATTCTTAGAATATGAACACAGAAACCAAAAATAGAAGCGAACTTCATTCAATCAAAATAACGCATTGGAACATTTGGAACGAAGTCATATACAATCCACTAAAAACACGTCTGCTCGATTGCTTTTGGAACATGATCGAAAAAGATGAAAGAAATAATACATTCACAGGCGAGGTTAAGCAGTTCAGCGATCAAATGTACCTTTTATCGGAAGATCTTTATCATTCTGATTTAGAGACAAAGTTGATTTCGCAAGCTAGTGAATTTTATAAAGTAATTTTTATTTTTGTGATGATTGTTCAAGTATTAGGTATCCATTACAAAAGCTCGTCAAACACTTGATGTTGTTGACTATTTGAATCATGTCAGCGAGGCCATTAATATTGAAAACAATAAACTTGTAAAATATGTTCATGGCTGCACAAAGCCAAAATTACAACAAATTTTATATTCCGTGTTTATTCATACCCATATAGACTTTTTGTGTTCTAATCTGAGACTTTGGCTATTGCATAAAAATAATTGTGGTAATTTATTTGTTTTTTGAACCATTCAAAATATCAAGATTTGAAGAAATTGTACAATGTTGTTTTTAAATTTAAAAAATCTTTGGAGCATCTAAAGAATCAATTTCAACAAGTGTTGATACTAGAGTATCAAAGGGAATTGAGTCAATATGAAGAGGATAGTGCTGAATATGGAGAGCGCGTCATCTCTATGACCGAATCAAGCATGTCTATTGTTCGTGATGATTTTTGCAATAATAAAGATTTCATCAAATGTGTCCACCATGCAATTCAATTTTGTATGAATGGTAATTTATTTCTTTTTCAAATAAAAATTAATTCGATAGAAAATCCATCAAAGAGTGCAAAATCCTTGTCAAAGTATTGTCATGTCATCATGAAACCAGATTTTGAATCATCGCATTCAACAATTGAGCAAATTATTGATCAGATTGCAGTTTTGTTTCGATTAATTCATGACTGTGATGTATTCCTTAACATGTATTCGATTTGGATGGCCAGCAGGCTGCTATCTAACTCATACAATGAGCAGAGAGAACTGTTAATGATTTCAAAACTAAAAGTAAATAGACGTGTGATATTGTTTTTTAACACTTGCAGCAATCTAATGTAAACAGCCACACATACAAGCTACAACGAATGCTTTCGGATATGAACTTTTCGACTCAATTGAATGAAGATTACAAACAGGAAGTTTCATCTGGTGGTGAGTTGTGATTGTGCAATGATTTTGACTGTTGTAGGTTTTCTACATGCCACTATTCTTACGTATGTGTCTTGGCCTTTGTCTTATCCAAATCAATCTATGGTCAATCTACCTCGAATTGTAATTTTTTATTTTGTATTTGTTCATCATTTTGTAGGTACACGATGAGCTTGAAGTATTTTCCGATTTTTATCAAACGAAACATACTGGAAGAAAGCTAATTTGGATTTACTCCTTATCCAAATTTATATTGAAAACAAATTATCACCTTCCAATGTCTAAATCTTATGAACTCCAAGGTATAGTCCACATTGTGACATTGTTTAATTTTTTAGTTACAACCGATCAACTTTCTATCCTTCTTCAACTGAATGAACAAGATTCGGTGCCGTACAACAACAGCATCGACGCAGATGCCCTCACCAAGAGCAAAATATTGTTAAGGGAAGATGAAAACCTCTTAATTAATTACAACTTTAAATCAAAGAAGCATAAAAGTATGAACAACTAATTCCTAAGTTTTTCTAAAATCAATAGTCGGTTTGGGTGGTAGCAAGAAGATTGCAGTACAAGAGACATTTAAATCACTTTCTGGTCTTTCGGAGGATAGAAAATATGCATTACAGGCAGCGATCATTAGAATAATGAAAAGCAAAAAGTCTATGGAACATGATGATTTAGTTCGAAACGTTTTACAACAAGTTACATCATTTCGTCCCCAAACATCAGATGTTAAAAGAAGTATAAATGCATTAATAGAACAAGAATACATCAAAAGAGACGAAAATGTGACCAGCATGTATAAATACATTAGTTAAATGTTATAATTATTGAACTTCATCTCTTTTTCTCTTCCCAAAAGCATCGTGTATAATCGGTTTCTCCGCTCTTGTTTTGGTGGATGGCGGTCTTGCCTGAACTTTTGGTTTTATTGTCTGCCTTTTGTACCTCTCCTTTCCTTCCTCCTCTTTTTGTTTCTTTTGAGGTTCATTTATTGGTGTAATGGTGAAAACATACCTGCTTCTTCATGTTATCACCAATGTTGTACTGTTCTGAGAATTGAACATACCTAACATGGCGTCCAGAAACAACTAATGAATCATAAAATGTAGGATCGACATTGTTGTTTATTGTTGATTTGCTCAATACGAAGATCGGTCTGTGTGACTTGTACCAGACGTCAACTAGATCAAAACTATGGTTTTAGGTTTAAATTTTATAAAACTGGTTCTTACTTGAGTTTGTCGTCCACATTCTTGACTGTTCCGGTAATACTGTCGTTGTTTTGCGTCTCTATTGTGATTCTACTATTTACAATTGTTTTAAAGAAATAACTCAGAGTGGATTTCTTCCTCTTGTTCATGTTCAGGTTGCCCCATACAAAAATTTCTTTCAAGAAATAAACCAGAATGAGTTCTGCACTCAACATGAACCAGACCATGAGGTTGTTTAAACAAATCTCAAAACAACTATTTTCATTTGGAACACGCACCCTAGAATCAAATGGACACATGTTGACCCAAAAATACATTAGAAAATTCTTCCAAAAGTCTAGAAATTGGAGTGTGTATAACGACGTATCTTATCAACAAACCCCTCATGGCATGAAGAAGTTTACTAATATAGTGGCGACCTACAAACCTGATTACACAATACCGTCCAACAATATAAAAAAACAAAAGATTATATTCGGCGCACATTATGACAGCAAACTGGTTGATGGGAAAGGAATTATTGGAGCAACTGACGCACTAGTGCCAGTTGTGATGATAATGGTTCTTGCCAAAGTGTTTGAAAAGTTTGCTAGTGACTATTTCGGAAATCTCAATCTACAATGTGTGTTCTTTGATGGCGAGGAATCTTTGGAAGAATGGACCGAAACTGACTCACTTTGTAAGTATTTTGCCTTTATACCAATAACATGTTAGATGGTTCCAGACATCTTTGTGAACTATGGGATAAGCGCAACAAATTAAAAGACATCAATCTTCTTATTAATCTTGATCTAATCGGTGCCAGTGGTGCAGAATTCTACAATTACCAAGTTCATTACGACTCTCAAACGGACGGTACTTTTAACAAGCTGAGTCTTTCTGAGAAACGGCTGAGATTGAATAGAAGACTGTAAGCTATACATGACTTTTACCTTCAACATTATTTCAGGAAAACACATGAAAATAGAGTTTTTTTTGTTAATGCGATACCGAATGTGGATTCAGGGGCAGATGATTGCACACCATTTTTCAAAAAGGGAGTCCCTATACTTCACCTTATACCACGTAATTAATTTATGAATTAATCTAAACTTTACTTTTAGTACATTTTCCAGAAGTGTGGCATACACATGAAGATAACGAGGACATTTTAGATCATGATGAAATTTATGATATTTTGTATATATTGAAGTACTTTATGGTCCACCACATCTTTAACTTTCCATCAAACCCTTTAATAAAGCCACCAACAGAAAGCGATTTGTAAACAAATAAACATTATACTTTTGTAACTGCGTCAACTTGTCACCTGATCATAAAAACAAATCATATGAACCAGTTCTCATTTATTCAACAAGACGATAAAGATGATGCAACATTTCCCTTTTCTCTTGATGCTACATCAACACCACCAAGAAAACTTTTTAGTAAGGAAGACACACCATTCAAGCTAGACAAGATGGAGCAGAAAGAAGATAACACAAACTTCTTTTCCTTGAAAGCTGCAAGTGCTGAAGCGTCACCAATTAAGTTTCCATCCTTAAACAATGAGTCAGTTTCAAACCCATCAACACCAGTCAAGGCAACCAAAAGAAGTTTAGAGTCCACTACACCCTCTTCAGAGTTCAAACAACCAAAGGAACGACCGAACAAAAAGACAAGAGTAGAACAGCCCACCACTCCACAGCAGTCAAAGATCCAAAGCAGTCCCAAGCCAATCGATCGCTCAAGTAAGCCTGTTCCAGAAAACAAAGCACCAGTATTCAAACTTCAACCACCAGCACCAACCAAAACATTACCTACAACTCCCATCACCACACCAACCAAAAATAATATAAAGACTACACCAACCAAACCAAGCACTCCAGCAAAACAATTTACCTACCCATCAACACCAGTCAAGATCAACTCTACACCAAAACAAGTCGCCAGTAACCAACCAACAACAAAACCACCACAATCCACAAACAAGGAAAGTTCACATTCAAACGCCAATCTACAAAAGACAATTTCTGAAAAGATTCCACCATTAAAACAATCAAGACCAGTTGACAAAGCACCAAGAAGGATTATTGACCACGTATGATGGATCCACTCTCATCAATCATTAAAATGTGTTTAGGGTGAACTAGATGAAATTGAGACCAGGATTAGTACTCAGATTAGCCTAGCAGAAACGAAAGGTGACGAACTTGGTAGGAACCTCATGAGCATGACGGAGAAGATTGCAGACTACTGCGAGCAATTGAGAGAAATCTCAGGTGAGTGTAAACTAATGTTTTAAATGTAACGAGCACGTGTAGTCAAATTTAGAATTGCAAACAACAAGATTGTGAGATTAAGGAACCCCATTTTAAATGATAAAATAGAGGAAATCAGGTTGAAGTTTGAGAGTCTTGATAGGTTAGAATAGTAAAGTAATAAATACATACAATTTATTCCTCTTCAATCATTTTTTTACAAACGAGTGCAGATAGAGCAGCTTGTCCAAGTCTCTTGTTGGCCAACCAAGCAGGTACGTAGCCTGCTGGGTCGCTGTGATTAACGTACCACAATTCTAGTTCTCCTTCGTTTTTCTTCTCTGCATACCACCCGCTGAGTTTCGCGTTCAAACGTACGAAACCTCCCATCACTTTGGGGAATGATTCATGATCACATGATTCAGTGACACGATAGGCCACCTTGTCGTCTATATATGTTCTCATCTGGCAAAGTGATTCTCTGTTTGAAACCATCATGCTGCCTGAATCTAAACCCTATCCAGTTAACCATGTCTTACAAACCAATTAACTTACAACGTGGAGAACAACCCAATTAGGTTCAATTTCTTCGATAATTTCTCTGTATATCATGGATGGGTCGTAGTCCTTTCTCTTAACTGGGTCACCATTTTTCTCTAATCAAAAGTAAAATAATCGTTACACGTGTTCTTCATACCATCTAACCAAGCCATAAAATCTGCAGGGGACATGTTTGTTTTGATTGGTCCTCCACCTTTCACTTTTTTATTTGGATCGTTTGGCACATCTGTAATGTATGACTTCATTCCTCCCTCTTCTTTCAAGAAAGTCCAACCATCGTTTGTCGACAAGTCATCCTTCAACTCCTGCAACTTCTTGTTTATCGCCTCACCAAATGCCTTCTTGTCCACCTCGCTTAGTACCATTTTTAGTTATATTGATATTATTTGTAATAAACAACTAGCAATTTCAAATTCCGATCATTAAATAATTATAATGGATCAACAAGAAGTTCCAAAGTTTGTTCTACGCGCAGACCTCAAAGAACACGTAGACCAAGTGAGGTCTATAGCCGTATATCCAGTTGTAGAAGGAGGTGTTGTGACATGCTCGTTGGACCGTACTGTCAAAGTATGGGTACCAAAACAAGGATCAGACGATTCAATGGAGATTGATAATAACAACAAAGAAGCAGTACTTAAAAGCAAAGGAGAATATGAAGCACTCTCAACATTGATTGGACATGAAAATTTTGTTTTGGACGTCAACTTTTGGAAACCAAACGAACAAAACAGTTCAAATGGAAATATTGTATCCGCGGGTCACGATAAGAGTGTAATCATTTGGAATTTAGATGGAAGCATGAAGGACAGATACTTACAGGCTCACACTGGACCAGTAAGTTGTGTGGTCGTTGACCCAACTACAAACAACTTGGTGACTGGTTCATGGGACAAGACAGCAAAGATCTGGCACTCTGGCACTTGTGTCAACGAACTTAAAGGACATGAACAAAATGTTCTTTGCGCAATGGTCTCCAGCACTGGAGATGTTGTGACAGGATCTGGAGATGGATCCATCAAAGTGTGGAGGGATGGAAAAGAAGTTAAGAATATACCAGCAGCACATACAGCGCCCGTGAGATCGCTGACAGAATTACCAGGAGTAGGTTTCATCTCGACCAGCAACGATTGCATACTCAAGATATGGACTCAAGGAGAATGTGTTCATCAATTCCCAGCCCACGACAATCTAGTTTACTCATGTGCCATTATCGGACCTAACGAGATTGCGACCGCTAGTGAGGACAAGACGGTTAGAATTTGGAGAGATTACTCGCTAGTACAAACAATCGAACATCCTGGATGTGTATGGAAGGTGATCGCACTCCCCAATGGAGATATAGCGACAGCATGTGCTGATGGATCGGCACGCATCTTTACCAGAGATTCATCAAAGATGGCCCATCAAGACATTATCAAGAACATGGACGACTTGGTACAAGCAACAAAAAAAAAGATTTCAGGAGTCGACCCAAGCAGCTTGCCCCAAGTGGGAATCTTGCCACAAACAATTGGTAAAGAAGATGGAGAAGTAAAGTTGGTGGCCAACAATGGAGTGCCCGAGGCATACTCATGGAATGCAGCACAACAAAAATGGGACAAGATGGGTGATTTGGTGGATGGACCAGGTGTTGGATCTGGATTCTCTAGCAAGGTGTACCATAACGGAAAAATGTACGATTACGTATTCGACATTGAACTTGATGCAGGTGCGGGCGATAGCAAATACAAATTACCATACAACAAGGGGGAGAATGCATGGGAGGCAGCACAACAATTCATCTGGAAGAATCATTTATCGCAGTATCACTTGGATCAAATCGCTCGATTCATCGTCGACAATTCCGATCAATCACAAGTACAACCATCTCAACAGAATTTGAGAGGCGATCCATTCACAGGTCATCAAAGAGAGATGGGATCGGATTCAAATCCCTATCAACAACCCAAACAACACAAGGTGGAATTGAGTGGATACGCAAAGGAAGAGTTGGAACATGAGAAGGAATTGGAGCAGAGAGAATTACAAAAGAAGGCAAAACACATTCCTGCTTCCTACATTGCATTTGATTCTGCAAATTATGCAGGCATCATGAAGAAGGTTGCAGAATTCCACAAGAATCAATTCCCATCGGAGGTGAATCAAGTCACGCAGCTCACTACAATCTTGACCAGCGGAGATTCGAAGGCTATTCAAGAAGCACATTTGTTGGCATTGGACCAATTGCTCTCGAAATCACCATCGGATAAATTGTTCCCAGTGATTGATTTGGCAAGATGTGTGATTTTGACTGATGCAGGTGCCAATTACTATTTCCAACAATATCAACAATCAAAGAGAAACATTTTGAGTGAATTGTTGAATGTGTCATTTGGGTCCAATGCATCAGCCGTGCTACAAATGTTGACTGCTAGATTCCTCGCCAACATGTTCAAGCAATCAAAGTTGAGATTCTTGGCCGTCACAGATAGCGTGGCCACGTTGGAACAATTCAAACAAGTTTCGGCAAACAGCAGCAATGCAAATTTAAAGTTGGCATTCGCAAGTGCCGTTCACAACTATGCAGTTTATTATTCTACAAACAGTCAGCCTAACCCTGCCAAGGATTGGATTTTATCGCTGGGCAGCCAAGTGATTCCACAAGAATCAGATGCAGAGGTGCTGTATCGTTTGATTGCTGGGATTGGCACCCTATTGTCCACTCACACATCGACGCTCGCAGGACCAGCAAAGAACTTGAACTTGCAACAAGTGATTGGGCAGAAGGTATCGTCTCCCAATGCAAAGATTGCGGGATGCGCTTATCAAGTGTATGCACTTCTTCAATAAAAAGAAACAAATTTTATTTAAGTCAAACTGATCATGCTCTTAATGTTGGAGATGGCTTCTGCTGGGCTCAAGCTCTTTGGGCAACACTTGATGCAGTTCAAAATGGTGTGGCAGCGGTACAATCTGTAGACGTCGTTCAAGTAGTCCAAACGTTCCTTCAATGCTCTGTCACGCGAATCAACTACCCATCTGTACGCTTGCAATAGAACGGCAGGTCCGAGGTATTTGTCTCTGTTCCACCAGTAACTTGGGCAACTAGTAGAGCAGCATGCGCATAGAATGCACTCATAAAGTCCATCAATCAATGCTCTGTTCTTCTTGGATTGAAGATTTTCCTTCTTGTGTGGCTTCAAAGTAAAGTGGAACTTTGACAATCTTCTGTCGTGCTTGAATCCAGGCTTTGGGTTGATGCGGTCCTTGATGAAGGAATCCAAAACGTTTACTTCCTTTAGGTAGGGATCGATGCTTTTGTATTGCATGTAAAAGTGCTTCATGTCGACAGCGAGATCCTTGACAATTGGCATGTGCGGTAATGGGTACACAGAAATGTATGGTTTGACGTCAGAAATGTGATCACCAACTTTGTAGGTGCATGCGAGTGCGTTCTTTCCATTAACGTTCATTGCGCAACTACCACAAATTCCCTCTCTGCAAGACCTACGGAAGGCCAAACCCTCGTCTTTGGTGTTCTTAATGCGGAATAAATCATCCAAAAGCATAGGTGAGTTCTTGGAGTATTCTAGATACCATGACTGAATGTATGGTTCATTGTCCACTTGAGGATCGTACTTGAAAATTCTGTATTGAACCAACTCTGGCATTTTCTTTGGTCCATCTTCGCTTGAAAAGATACTCTTTAAACGCTAAAGTACAATCAGTAAAGGTTTCTTTGTCAATTAAATCATACCTGTCCTAATCCTAAAACTGTTTCTGATGTTGATTGGAAGCGTACTTGGGGCTGAATTGTGGCCCTGATGGCAGGAATTGTCCTTGCCAATGCTTTGCTGTTCGTTAACATCTTTGGAGTATTTCTTTAAAGTTGAGTGGAAAATAGTAGATTTATCCTTTTGTAAGCTTCTTTCATACTTGATCTCCATGTATTAATATAAGTCTAACTCCCTTTTCTTCCCGACGTTGAATACCGACTACAATTATAATTGTTCCGTTAGCCTAATAGTCTTGCTTAAAAGCTCAATGATATTTTGTAAAGTGGACAACAAGCGACAGTTTTGGTTACCAGAGGATAGGCTGGCCAGGAAACAAAATTTAATGGACATATAATCTGGGATTGCAACATATGTAAAAAAGTATGGGTTTAGAAAACTGTGAAGTTTGGATGGGGCTGGTATCTTTCAAGTTGTAATGGTTGTGGTTCATTTAATTTGTTGATTCGAAACCATCGGGAGTGAAAGCAATCCCCCTACAGATGAGCAATCATATCTTTTTAAAAGAGAAACCTTACACCATTATTGGTAAAGATGTTCCCAATTCATCATAAAATCAATAAAAGCCAACTCTATTGGATTTATTTGCATACACCGAAGAATGTTACTAATATTTGAATATATATCCCCAAAATGGATGACTCGAAGAAGTACTCCAATATAAAAGGGCTCGTTTCAATCTTATTCAAAACAGAAAACAACAACAAGAACAAACAAGTTGAATAAAACGAAAATGAGACTCGTAGTTATGTCATTCGCTCTATTCTATGCTTTGTTCGTAGTAAGTGCAAAGCCCCAGGCAAGAATCATCGGTGCTGGAAACATTCTAGGTGGAAATGGTGGTTCGGTACTAGGAGGCAATGCTGGTAGTTCAGTGAACAATGGAGGATCAGGCCCTTCTTATACTAATGACGAAGGTATCTTGAGCAATCTCGGAGTTCTTAATGTTGGTGCAGCCAACGGTGTCGATTTGTTGAACAGTGGTTTCAAGAAGAGAAACGAAAGAATCATTGGTCTAGGAAATGTGTTAGGAGGTAATGGTGGCACTGTGATGGGAGGCAACGCAGGTAGTTCAGTTAACAGTGGCGTTGGTGGACCAACCTATGTAAACGATGAGGGTATTGGAAGTAACATTGGTGTTCTTAATGTTGGAGCATTAAATGATGTTGCAGCATTGAACTCTGGAAGAAAAAGAAATGAAAGAATCATTGGTCTTGGAAACATCTTAGGTGGTAATGATGGAACAGTTCTCGGCGGTAACGCAGGAAACTCAGTCAACAATGGAGCTGGTGGACCAACCTATGTCAACGATGAAGGAGTCTTGAGCAACCTCGGAGTACTTAACGTTGGTGTAGCCAACGATGTTGCAGCATTGAACTCTGGAAAGAGAAGCAATCAGAGAACCACTGAGAAGGAATCCAATGCTGATATCCTAAAAAGAATTGAAAAGCTAAAGGCAAGAATCATCGGTATTGGAAACATCTTAGGTGGTAATGATGGAACAGTTCTCGGTGGTAACGCAGGTGATTCTATCAACAACGGTGAGTCCGGACCATCATACACTAACGATGAGGGTATCTTGAGCAACCTCGGAGTACTTAATGTTGGTGCAGCCAACGGTGTCGATTTGTTGAACAGTGGTTTCAAGAAGAGAAACGAAAGAATCATTGGTCTAGGAAATGTATTGGGTGGAAACGGCGGTACGATTATGGGAGGTAACGCTGGTAGTTCAGTCAATAATGTAGACGCCGGACCAACCTATGTAAACGACGAGGGTATTGGAAGTAACATTGGTGTTCTTAATGTTGGAGCATTAAATGATGTTGCAGCATTGAACTCTGGAAAGAGAAGCAACGAAAGAATCTTGGGAGTTGGTAACATTCTTGGAGGAAACGACGGCTCAGTACTAGGAGGTAACGCAGGAAACTCAGTCAACAATGGAGCTGGTGGACCAACCTATGTCAACGATGAAGGAGTCTTGAGCAATGTTGGTGTACTCAACGTTGGAGCACTAAACGATGTTGCAGCGTTAAACTCTGGAAAGAGAAGCAATGAAAGAATCTTGGGAGTTGGTAACATTCTTGGAGGAAATGGTGGATCTGTACTCGGTGGTAGTGCAGGTGACTCAATCAACAACGGTGTTGGTGGACCAACCTATGTCAACGATGAAGGAATCTTGAGCAATGTTGGTGTACTCAACGTTGGAGCACTAAACGATCTTGCAGCATTGAACTCTGGAAGAAAAAGAAATGAAAGAATCATTGGTCTTGGAAACATCTTAGGTGGTAATGATGGAACAGTTCTCGGTGGTAACGCAGGTGATTCTATCAACAACGGTGAGTCCGGACCATCATACACTAACGATGAGGGCATCTTGAGCAACCTCGGAGTACTTAACATTGGTGTGGCCAACGATGTTGCTGCATTGAACAGCCACAAGAAGAAGTAAACGAATAAATTTGTTCTTTCTGTATAATTTATTAATAGTACAATAATTTGCTGCAATGATATTATCAACTCGGTTGGTTTTTAAAGTACGCCTCTGCGATAGATGTGATTGCTTGAACATCACCACTGTCCAACGTACTTGCAAAAATGTGATTGATAGTGTTCTCGCCTTTTAAAAACTTCATTTTGATATAGTTGGTAATGTAGTGATAATCATTCCTTCCTTTGTATTCTACCACATAGTCGCTGAATTTTTTATAGTTTAGTTTCTCTCTGAATACATCAATTTTCTTCAACAAGTTAGAGATTAACTAAATTGTGACATACGTTGAAAATCAATAGAATTGGTATGCTCTGAAGCAGAGGATTCGCAGACAACTCTCCAAAGAAATTGACTGAATCAACAAACCGATTTTGTCCATTCTCCCTCGAAACCAAATCAAAGTCGCCAAGCGACACAACAAAAAATATCATTTTTAGATTTTGACAAGCAAGTACCTTCCACTTCTCCCTCTCACATCTCCAGCCTAAAATGATTTAGTATACTTTCAAAACAATGCTTACCGCTACAATCAGCTACAGCATATTTTAGTTGAGTGCTAAGTGGTACATGAATTCCAACCGTAGGATAACTCGCTAATAGAAAATCCAACTTATTGGCACGCGAAGCTGCTTCGTATGGATCCAAATGACCAAGCCTATCCATAAGCAGTACGCCGCCATCCGGTACTCGTAAGTTGTTTGAATATCTGCCACTTAAAATGGACCTAACCGCCTCTACATTAAATATTTCTACTATATCCTCGTAAAGACTTTGGTTAAAAACATTATTAATGTTATCCAGGTCCCTCGGGGCCTCTTTGATTCTCTTGGCACAAGCTTCCAACTCTTGCGATTCCAGCAGAATTTCCAAATCCTCGCAGGCTTGTATTAGAATTTGAATAGTTTCAAGGATGGTATAGAATATGACGTTGGTGTTATTACTGGTTACATGTGACGGACAGCAAAACTGCGCTGAACACTCATAGTTTATGTGTCGTACGAGGGTAGTCTGAAAGATGAGCACCACCTATATAAATATAATCGTACCTTTCCACATTCCCTAGCACCCATCACCGCTATCAAGGGCGATAGCGACTCTTCGTTACTAGTAAAAGCAATAGAATGGGATCTTTCGGTATTGATTTTCGCTGATGGCGATTGAACCACATGGACTTGAGTGTAAGCTCTATTCCTGCCTGTGGTTTCTTTTTTGCTCATCATGTACACAGCAGTACAGTCACCCCAATTACGTAAGACAGACCTGCAATGTAACAAATATAATTACAAATTTGGACATATGATAATATATGTTCAAAAGTTTGGACATTGAGTTCAATCAATAATTAACAAACATAACATCCAGTACCAACTGTCGTGAGAGGCTCGTGATGCAAGGTAGATGATGCTGTTAGGTAACGAACGAATGGATTTTGATCATAAAAAGTCAATTTTTAATGACCATAATGGTAACTCCGTGGAAAAACAACACCACGAATGGTCATTATCAAACAATTGCGTAACAACAAAAACTAATTTTTACAAGTTCCTGCTTCTCTTCTTGATATTGGTCAACTCTCCATATCTCAACCAAGCAAAGCTATACAATTTCTTTTCATACTTTGAATACTCTCCCTTGTAAACAACCTTGTACCAAGCACACGCCTTCTTCTCCCTCTCTTCCTCCAGCGCACCATCCAATCCCATTTCAAACTTTTGCAAAAATTCTTTACGAAGAGCAGAGTAAGCATTGATGATTCTCTCCCTCACGTCATATTCCTTATGACTAGATAAATCCTTACCAAACGTGGTCACGTTTCCACTCACAAATTCGAATTCGTTCTTGACTCCAAAAATCTTCATCATGGAAGTCAACGAAAAGTTATAATCATCCCTCAGCTCCTTCGCCTCTTGTAAATAATTCTCCACTCCCTCCAAATCAAATTCATGAATCACATCAAATTCGGTGATTGGATCGGGATCTTTATTTTCTGTAATTTGTCTAAATAATTTACCGATAATCTTATCGCTCAAATAACTATCCTTGTGTTTATTCTCCGTAAAATCAGGAACCGATTTGGTCTTGAGACGTTTGGGGAAGTAAGCAGGCCTTCCGCTCTTTGCATAATCGACAGCATTGGAGTGTTGTTGTGCCAAGAACAAACAAGCATCGTCGTTGGCTCCTTGATCCGATGCATCGGCATGACATAACCAAGCGTTGGCTATTCTACCCAATTGATCGTTCAATAAAAAGTTTACAAAGAACCTCGTCAGCGTATCAAAGTTGATGGGCTCGTGCAATTCTTCCAGCGCAATGTAGCTGGCTGGTTCGACGGTTGCTGGCTTGATGGATGGGTCCCAGAACACATGATATTCGTCGCCATCCAAATCCGATCCAGACGCTTCGTTGGGAACTGGTCTAGCTCCGTATTGAGTGAACACGATCACATCCTTGATTTCTTCCAAGAAGGTATTTTCCAATTCGTTACCGTCGTCGTCCATGCAGCACTGTAATCGATCCAACGTGACTGCGTTCACCACGCGCACATCGCCTGGATGAGTGCATGGATTCTTGACGATGACTACTTGTCCGCTGATCACTCCGTGTTTACTTGTTTTGATGTAGACTTGATTGTTGCGCAATCGACGAGATTCATCGCTCACTCCCATCAACACTGCGCCATTCTCCACCAGTATTCTGGTCTTTGTTCTCAGGTCCTTGAGCATCTTGACGCGCGTGACCCATAGCATGTTGTAGAGGAATGGATCCGATTGGACGTGTATGCCGCTGTTGATCATGATGCGCAAGCAATCGTTCATGTGCATGTTTGTTTTGCTCAGCACTTGTAGTGCAGATTTATCGTCCAATACCATTCCGTTCAATTCGTTTAACATCTTGTCGTGAAGTGCCTGGAAGGATTCATCGGGCACGCCCAACGTGCTGAGCAACGTGATGGCTTGTCTGTTCAAGTGACATGCGTTGACGCGCGCTGGGGTGACGATTTCTAATTGGTAGTGGTCGGTGGTGAATTTTTGCATGCTGGGACGAATGCAAATCCTTCTTCCCGTGAGCGTTGGGTCCATGCTGAGCACTCCCTTGCATCCATTCACACGAATTTGAACGGCGCTGAATTCCAATTTTTGTGTATTGTTGTAATTCACCTTGTCGTGTACCAGCTGCATCAATTCTCTGCTAATGGTGCCGACGCCATCGGTGAACGTGAATCCATTTCTCTCCACGTCGGGTATCATTTCAATCTCTTCTGGTTTGATGGCGATGGAGTGCGAAGTGCTGGAGAAGCATTGACCCATGCGCGCGTGACATTTTGCTGCATTTCTACATTTACTAAAATCGCCCATCCACGAACGAATTGTTTCTGCGCTTATTCTCTTGCTTCCATTCTTCTCTGCGTGGAAGAACCATGCAGAGTTTTCTTTGAGTTGACTGCTGCTTGCCGCCAAAAAATCATAATGATTTCCACACACATTGATTCCATAATAAATGTGATTGGTGATGCGACCGAGCAAATCACCCAACGAACAATCGTGTTGTCTCAATTCTCCGAGATTTTCGTCTCTGAAGCACACGCGAAGGAATCTCACAATCTTTTTTTCGTGGTGCCTCAACACTCTGTTCTTGGTATCGAGTTCTGGTCCAGCAAATACGATGCGAGTGGGAGTGATGTGTATGGTGCGTATCAAGACACAATGTGATGGCACGGTGATGGCCTTTCGATCTCCGTGCTTATCCAGCGCGTACTTGAGTATTTCTAATGGTTTGTATTGACGCTCTCCTAATCTTTGAATGAACTCGAATGCGTTACATGCACGAATGGGCGTTTGATCCTTGAGGAACGAATAAAAGTCATTGTCCAAGTTGACGGGATCGAATAGACCGTTGCTCAACAAGCACTCTAATTTCCATCTCACGCTGAAATTCAATTTTTCGTGACTAGGGAATTTTGGATAGGCGTCGGCATTCTTGTTGTAGATAAAGTTCTTTCTGACGTCTGCTCTCGCGAAATTCCATTCTGCCATGCTGACCAAGATGGGTCTTAATTCTTCCCATGTTGTTCTTAAATGTACGACGTGAACCAAGCAACGTCCTATTCTCTTCATGTCCGTGAAATCTGTGGTTTGACTCCATTCAAAGTTGTGACTTGCTGTGGGTGTGTACTGTGTTGGTAATTTGAACATGGTGGATGGTCTTGGAATGATGGGTGCTACTTTTTTTGGTTGTTGAGGTGGTGTTTGAACGGCAGCTGCAGGTGGTGGTGAAGTGTCTTTTTTACCCTGTGTTGGTTTGTTTTTTGGTGTGCTGTTGGCGCTGTTGGTGGTTGATGCTGCTTTGCTCCATGCATTTTCAACTGGTTTGGTGGGTAGGTTGTTTAGATCTAATTGGACTGGTTTTTTGTTATTCTTTTTTTGTTGTTGTTTTTGTTCTGATGGTTGATCTTGTTGGTTGATTTGTGATTGTGCATCCCTCGAGATCCCTCCGTTTGTCTTTCCTCCTCTCGCTTGTGGTTTAGTATCTTTGGCTTCATTCGCAATGTTTATGGTTTCTTGAGCTTGTCTTGTGACCGGTTGTTTGCTCTTTCCTCCTCTTGCTTGTGGTTTGTCCGTTGATGATGTTTCACTTCCATTAACCTTATTAATGTTTTCTTGAACTGCTCTTGTGACCGGTTGCTTGCTCTTTCCTCCTCTTGCTTGTGGTTTGTCGGTTGAATTTGCTGATGATGGACGACTGTCATTAACTTTGTTGACAGTTTCTTGAGTTGATCTTGTGACTGGTTGTTTGTTTTTACCTCCTCTTGCTTGGTTCGATCCATCTCCATCTTTACCTGGTTTTGGTGGAGCACTATGAAAGTGTTAAACACTCACAAGGGGTCACTTACATTTTAACCACTTTGATCAATTCGGAGTCATATACCTCACCAGAGTACAAAGGAGGCACCTCGTCATTCTCGTCCTCTTCTACGAAATTCTTTCTCAATATGCGTGGCGGATACAACAATTCTAATACCAACGAATACCTGTTGGTCAGCTCATTATAGATGGGGTAGCACTGCTTAATGTCCACAAACTTTGATTCTAGTCTGTAGATGGTATCTGGATGTGGATACGTCTTTGTGTGATGGGGCGATACCTTATTAAAAGTAGTGGTAATTCTCTGCCTTTTTAGATTGATCTCAAAGTTAAAGTTCTTCAGGTCACGTCCTTCGGAATCTGGCTGAAGAACGTATACAGGAACGTATTCGTTTGGTTGCTTGAGAACTCCAAGCTCTATACTTCTCATGTCGATCTGGTATTGGGTGGGCCTTTCATCATCATCTTGTAATTGTTGTAATTCTAATTGCATGGCCCTGCGAAGCTCGAGAGCAGTAAGGTCCTTGTACTTTTCAACCAATTCATCACGTTCCAGCTCTTTTTTCTCTGGTTTGGGCTTGTCTTTGTTCATTTTACGTGCAAGCTTCTGCATCGTTGTTAGACCCTCGTATTCTTTTTCCTCCTCGTTTTGCTTTTGTAGTATTTCTTTAAGGTGTTCAACAATTTGATACAGCATGCAATCTCCTCTTAATTCAACGGCTTTTGATATCAATTCGTCACAAAAGGGCTTTGTTTCCTTTGTTAGGTTCTTGAGTGGAATCAATCTGATCTTGGGTGCGTAGGTAGGATATCTGTTCGTCAGGTTCAAGACCAGGGTAGCGCCCACATAATTCTTGCAGTCGTTTGTCTCGGTAACGTAGGGATAAACGTCAATCTCGTAATCTAGATCACTTTTTTCTGTTATTTGTTAGTTATGGTCATTTCCTGATTCGACTTACTTCTGAAATAGTCTTGGTAGATATCCAATAAAATATTGACCTCATCATCAATGAATTTTTTTGTGGCTGCACTGAGACTCATTTTTATTCGAATTAATTGTAAAACACGATTGACCAATTTAAAATAAACGCCATCATAGACATTTCGATGGCCGCGGATACAAAAAGGTAATCAACGTGTATAATTTCATACAAAAACTCAAATTTCTGACAAAATACACCCGCTCCAAAAATGGAAGGCTAACAACAACTGGCATAAAAGCAAGCATGTAATTCCCCCTAGCACAATATATCAACAAACAACAACAAGCCATGCCAAAACAAACCACCAAACACACCACAAAGTTTGTTCCGTATGATGAAAATCACTTTAAGAACATTTATTGGGCTGAACAGAAGATGAAGGAATTTGCCAAAGAATATAGACCGGTTGTGAAACTAGAGGAATTGAACTTGTCTGAAGATGCTAAAATGGGAATGGAATGGGAGTTAACATCTTTCTGTTCCAACATGGCCAGGGAAATGCACCGACGCCTACAGCCTAACGTGGAAAAGGGAGAAACATCTGCTAGAGCTCCATCAATACCAATGGGWGGGGCCAACTTTTTGGTTTTGGACAATTACTTTGGCAGACAACCAGGTGTCAAGCGTGAACAAAGCGTAAAATGTTCCAAGGTGAATGGTATAAAAATTCCAGAAAGACTCTATACTTACACTTTTGCGAACAACATTCCAGCTTTACAGCAAGACGTAGTTGAGGAATGGTACATAAATTATCACGGTGATTGCTATGGTACTGCGTACAATACCTTGAGGTCTTATTACGTGGATGTAAAAATAATCTTGAACGAAGTAAGTGGGTTCGCAAGGGTCAAGTACAAGCAAGTTACTGAACAACGATTAAGGGATAACGTATGGGTTGCAACCGCGTAACGAATAAAAGTTATATTTTTTATATATGCATGTGTTTCAAATATGCCCCGTTGTTGTAATTGAATCTACGTATTTCCTTTGAATACTTTTTTACTAATGATGACAGTCTCTTTACTTGTTAGCCCGGTGATCCCCGACTTTAATTCCAAGTGTAACTGCTACTTTAGAACAATACAAACAAATATCTGTTGTTAAAAATGGTATCGATTGGTATCTGAAGTAACTGCACTGTCATGGTTTACATTATATTGTTATACTCCATTGTAAGACAATCACTCGCAAGCAAGAACCTTCCATGGAGTTTAGGTGCTTTATAAGAGAAGGGGAATTGATCGCAATTTCACAGAGAGATCACCAGAATTATTACAAGTTTTTAGAGGACAGAATAGCAGAATACCGTGAAAAACTGCATGTGTTTTGGAAGCAGAATGTACAAACAAATTTTAAGCTTGTTAATTATGTACTAGATTTGTACATTAACCGCAAAGGTTCTGTGTTTATTATTGATTTCAATGTATATGGTCACCCTACTGTACCTCTTCTTTTTGATTGGAATTCGGCACCTCTCGCTTTGAGGTCAGAGTTACCTGCTGAGATTGACTTTAGAATCGTTGAAGACGAATGTGGTGTTATTAGGCCATCTTTTAAAACTTACGGTGGTGTACCAAGTGACTTTTATGACCCAACGAACGCTCAGAATGTTATGAAGTTTATCGAAAAATGTCAAAACGAACAATAAATATTTTTGTAAAAGTAGTCAATTTCATTGATTTCAAATCAGATGTCAGAAGAAGACACCCACGGGGAGTTGATCGTGTACGTTACCTATATTGGTGCCGTACGGAAAACCCAAGAAGATTGTAGAAAGCTATTAAACGTGTTGAACAACCATAAAATCAAGTATACAAAAGTAGATGTTGGTGTCACACCTGAGCAGAGAGATCAAATGAAGAAAAAGAGCGGTCTAAACAACTTACCACAAATATTCGTCGATGATCAATACCTTGGAGTGAGTATTCTTAGCGTTTATATTTTTTAAATTAAAAAAGGGATGGGACGAAGTTGAAGATTGGAATGAAAACGAAATGTTGCTAAAAGCATTGCGAGAAGCTGGATACAGCAATGGTGAAGAAGATGAAGATGTCCCACCGCCAGAGGATGATGAAGTTAGCGAGGACGACACACCTCCTCCGCCTGAAGAGGATGACGACACACCACCACCACCTGAGGAGGATTAAATATATGGTCCGTTGATATTATAGCATGTAATAAAGTTTAATGTTCAAGAAATGACAATTGCACAATATGAAATTTATTTTATTACACTTAACTTGACAACAATTGTATCCTCGCTCAAGACCACAGTGACGAAAAAAATTTCTGAGCTGTACTGGTCTCCTCCTGTGCTTGTGCATCAGGAGAGGATGGCGTAAAGTACGACGTCAGTAACATAGGTAGAAATAATAAAGTAGAGGAATTGGTAACTGGGGCTCCGGCAATCATGGTCGCCTCTTTGTTTAACTCTACATATCCGTCATTATTAATATCGTCCAATTGTAGAGATCCACTCATGAAGGCCATGATTGCTGAGAATCCCATATTCGAAACTTGACGAGGTGGGCTCACCAATTGATCACAGTGAGACAACGAAAGCACCTCTAAATTAGGTAGAGTTGCGATTTCGTTTGGGAGCCTAGTAAGATTCTTACAATGGTCGAAACTCAATGACCTTAAAGATGTTAAATTAGATATTTGAGAAGGAACAAAATCAATGCTGGACATAGAAAAGTCAATCGATATCAAATTGCACAGAGACGAGGGCGAGCCTTCGAGCAAAACGTTTGGAAACTTTCGTAATCGAGAACAGGCCCTCATGTCAATGTTGGTGAGCGATGTCATGTACTTTATCAAGGCAGGAAGTTCGGTGATGGGAGTGCCAAATAAATCTAGCGATTGTAAACTGGTCAACAAATTCACAGGAACTTTTTTTTTCGGAGGTGCCGATAACATTTGAAGAGGATTTTTATCCAAACCAAGAGAAATTAATGTATTTAAATACCAAACAAATGTTGGAACGAAACTTAAATTGTTTTCGCCCAACTCTAAATTCTTTATTTGCGGAGGTTGAAGTTCAGAACCCAACCAAAGACATTCGTTCGGAAACATGTTTTCCTTGAGTTTATTGCCGTTAAGAAATAATGTAGACAATTGTTTTAATTGCTTTAGTTCGGAAGGAATGGGATTCTCAATCACGTTGTAGCTCAAATTAAGCACTTCAAGGCTTGTACAATCACAAATTTGTTGAGGAACATTTTGTAATTGGTTGGATCCCAAATCTAAAGTTTTTATTTTTGCCCAATTACACTTGACGTCTTGACTACATAGGACCTGCAACTGATTATATTTCACGGATAGGTACCGTAGATCTACACATCCGCTTATCATTGAGTCCGGTAGGCATTTGAGTCTGTTATTTGTAAGGTCTAGTCTATTTAAAGACCTCAGCCGTCCCATGTCAGGTGGCAGTGTGGTCAATTGGTTATAGGATAGGTCCAAATAACACAGCTGTGTTAGTTGATATATTAGGGGCGATAAACTATTCAATGCATTGTGGCCGAGGCTGAGCTCTTTTACGTTTATACAATCAAACAATTCGTCCGGTATGCAGAATTGTCCCTTTTGTTCGTCAAAATCATCATATGATTCTCGTGGCATCGTCGTCCAACTTGATGCATTTATCTGTTCGACGAGCGATAGGTCAGAATTGATATTTAACAAATCTTTTGGGTGTTCAATGCAAGTGTTGTCCTCACTATTGTCGTTGTCTTGCTTGAGCAAACTGGGTATCAAACCAATGGCACTTCCATCTTCACTGTCGTCAACTTGCATTTTTCTGGTTGTTTGACAGTTGATTCTGATATTTTTGGGAACAATCAAGATTCGAAGAACAGATGAATCAAACAACCTATTGTCATGAATCAAGTTGTTGGGACAGTGCGTCAAAGTTCAAATAGCACAATAAATTAATAATTTTGATTTATTACAAGATTCTTGATCTTGGATACATTCCAGTATCTGTCTGTTAAAAATTTACATGAGTCGATAATCAAAAATTTAAATATCTCTTCTTTAGGTATTCGTAATTGGATGGTGATAGTGGCTTAGAATAAGGAGATCCTAGGGTCGCTCTCATTGGAAGTGAGTACCTCATGTATGACTGGTTGTGATGGATGGAAGGAGTGGAATGAAGGGAAGAATCAAAAGTTGATTGAACGGACGACACAGACAAACTTATACGTTTTGATCTACAAATGTGACATTCTTGTGAGTTGTTGTGTGCTGCGCTCGTTGTTGAATAAAAACTAACGTCGCTCATACAGTTGCCACAATGATATGACACTAGCGAAGAGTCAGGAGATAGGTGTGCAAATGTAACAGTCTTTTTAAAACTCGAAGTCCTCCCATTCTGTTTGTCTGTTTCTGAAGCTGTTAAATTCTACAATGGGTCAAAAAAGTAAAACAATTCCAACATTACCTTCAAGGTCAGCGAACTGTCCTCTAGACATGGTCACCGCTCCTCTTTTGATTGCATCATAGACTGGAAGTTGCTTTTCTTCGAGTTCTTCGTCGCTTGACTATAATTTCGTAACAGTTATAAAAAATATAAAAACAGTACCTGACATTGTTCTCCAACATTTTTTGATGTAAATGTTAACTTTTTTGCCACTTTCTTTAGGGCAGAATTATATTCGACCGTACTCTTCTCAGGAGTCAGTGGCGACGCATGATCCAAATCGAATCTGAATTGTGGCGTGTCGATGACTGTATTTTTTGTTGTTTTCAAGATCGGAGAAGTAAATTGTGGAGTGTGCATCATGTTCCTATTGTTTGATATGATGGGGGACATGAAATGATTGGGCGTCATCATTATTTGAGGAGCTCCACCCTTGATCGGTATTGGTGAGAAGAACATGATGTCATTATGGGGTGCTAAATGGTTATCACCCTTCCTTTTAGGTGTTTGTATAGTGTCCTCGTCGTCCCTAAGTGACATTGAGGAGTCGAAAATCTGAATGACGCCATCTACTTCTTCCTCGTGATATCGTCTGTATTGAATCGAGTGAGTAGGGTCGATCGACAATGCAGTTTGTATCTGCTTCTCCCTGCTCTCGTCATACAATACCGTGCGAGTTCCTAGCCGTGATTGTGGCGATAATTCCTCCTCTCTGACTAATGTTAGTAAGTCAACGTAAAAGTACGGACCTATTAAGAAAATATTCTGTATCTTCTATTTCCCTCCTCTCCTGATGACCTTCTTCAATCTCATCCTCCACATCTTTTTGTGCCAAGAAGACCTCTACGTTTGATATGTCAGCAGGTTTTACTTTAGCTAGCGTATCTATGCTCAAATTTAAAGAAATATGGCTTTTGGTTGCTTCCTCCTCATCCATACTCTGATCATGTTCTATCGTGGCGTCGAGGAATTGAGTGAGCGAAGGAAAGTTTTCAGTATTGTTCTCAGTAAATGGATTTTTAATGGGAACGAATACCTCGTCTTCATCCATGATTGAGTCCATTGTTTCAGTTTTGCTCCATAATATTGCTTGGTTGATGGCGCAAAAATACCTTTACAAACAAGAGCTACATAAGAGGACATACATAAAGTCAGATGCGTTGAACCGACTCTTAACAACCTTGCCACAAATGTTGACTTTATGCTTTCAACTCTCCAATTCATTAACTGCATGAAGGGGCACTTCTTTCTGACGTGTCAAATTTCCGAGAGCAATAAACAAACCAATGAAGAATTTGATTTGTGGAGATAAGATGGATAATGCGGACTGAACTCGGTAGTTCAGGAACCTACGATTGGAAATGATAGAAATGGATTTGAACAAATTTTTTGATGGATGATTCAAGTCAATGAGGATCTGCTCTTTTCAATTGTTTCATTCCAAAAACTTTCTCCGCGAGATATGAAAATGAAACGCTTCGCAACAGTTTTATTGTATAGCAGTAAAATGGTGGTAGATTAATATAACTAAAAATATTTGGTACACCTTGCACAACTTGTAGCATGTTCACTGCGACAAATTCCTGAGCGTTTCCTAACGCAACCTTCGCAGCTACTTTCTGCCCCTGTTTGTAGTCGCCTGTACTACAATTGTTGAAGACGATCTGCATAGTCCAATTCTGTCCAAGGTACTGATTCCAACATTGTTTCAGTTCATAGATTATGATCCCCAAAAATAAGTGATAATGTGCGCAACTCATTGGGAGGTGTCAAAAATTTGGGTTTTTTTAATCAATAACCGAGGGGGACTCCTATTATTAACCAAGCTAATTATGAACACAGCCATCAACTCGACAAGTACATAAAACAATTTGTTTATTCAGCTTGCTCTAACTTCTCGCCCAATCCTTCATGTCCATCGACGTTGACATTGGGGTATGTCTTCTTAAGTCCTGTCTCCTCATTCTGCATGACGATGGTTTCGCCACCTCTTGCATTCTCATGGTGAGAGATGACTTTCATATTATCGTCATTAATAGCCTCATCAAATGGTTGCTTGGCGTGGTAGTCTGATGGTCTTTCTCCCGATCTGTCTGTCTCGGTGTTCTTGTGCGATTGTCTTCCTGCCTCTGACTGATACGTCTCTCCATCTTGATTCTCCTTCAATCTCTTATCAGATTCTGGATGTAAAACGGTTCCTTGGTTATTCGATGACATGTTGTGTTTGTTTTTTTGCGGTTATGGTCGTGCACATCAAAATGACTCCAATTTATAGCAAACTTAAATTTATCCATACCCGTTGTCCCGTTATATTTTTATTCTGTTCATACAAAATTCCACTTATATCACATCAAGAGAATTTTGATATAATAAATATAAACTACTTTTATTCTTCATATTAGCACTAGTTATAAGGATTGACGGAACTTCTCATCGATATTGCAGACGAACATGTGTCATCATCGTTACCATCACCTCCATTACGGGATTCCAAAAGGCTCTCCGACCTCTCCTCCTGACCAAAAATAAATCTCGACTTGTTGATAATCCTGGTGCCTGGTCTTGTACAGCATTGCACAAACATTTTGTCATCAAATAAAACATAAGTCATCAGCAAAAACAACAGCAAGAAGCTCAAATCAATAATGTAAGTAAGGTACATGCTAAGCCAAGCAGAGTAGATGATCTTCTTGGTCGTGAGGATGAACAGCACCATCCATAAACCAACCAACCACAGCAGAGGAACAGTCACAATCATGAACTACAATTAGTGTAGAAGAAAAAAAGACAACGTACATGAGCGAACCGCACCTTCTTCAAAGAAGCCTGCGTATTGACTTTTAAGAGCACTTGGTACATGCGAACGCTGTAAATGGTAAAGCATATGGATAATAGAAATGTGGATGTGAAGCCAAACAAGTCGATAACGTACCACACAGTCGAAACATTCTCCATCGTGCCTCTTGCCTGTAGCACAAACAGAGTAATCACACAGCCCAGACAAACAGAAATCTGCACTGCATAAATAAATACTAAAAGTATTCTGAATCATGTGAGCGCACGGTCAATCACAAAAGACTTACTTGAGTCTTCTCGTTACCTTGTTTCGGGCACTATGGGCGCTGGTTCTCTGGTATACGTTCGCCCATATCACAAGCAACGTACCATATGACATGAACGCACAAAACCAACCCATCAATTTAAAATTGTTACTCATGAAGTAAAAAAGACTTTTAGGTAAAGAGATGGTATTAAAGTCATCAACACAACTAAACACGAGAGAAGCACACATGAAGAAAATGACATAGAATGAAAGCTTTCTAAATATTTTAAAACCATTCTTGAGCACGCTTGTCTGCTGTGCTACTTTTGTTACCATTATATCGTAGAGCCTTGGAACAAGCACAGCGAGCAACACTAACACGAGCATCAATATTCTTAATGCAAACATGATGAACGGTACTACGGTATACCGAAAGGGGATCCAGAATCGCGTGATGCTGTTGCACTCCATGCCGAATAAATTTACAGAGGGGCAATGGCAGTAATAGTCATTAGGTGAAAGTTTTGCATGGAAAGTGTTGTTGAGCATTAGTAACGTTGCATTTCCGTGATCAAGATTGTCGAAAAAGTGGCTTCTATGTATAAATGTGGGGGCGACTGCATCACCATCCCAGCACTGTTTCGGCGTGGTGTGCTGGCTCATAAAGTGATATGGACACGACCCCGAGTCTAGTAATGTTTGAAAAATGGGTCGCGTCACGTAGTTGCAGTATTTACAATAGTGTGAGAATGTCAAATAAAAATTGTAGGTGATTTCTGGATTGTCCTGCAGGATTTGGTAGGGATCGGTGCAGAAGAAATTTTCACAGGTAAAATTACCACTCCATACAAAATCTGTTTTAAAGTTAGTTACATTCAATAATAAATTTACTATTGCACAAATCAACCTGCTCTGAGACAGCATACATTACCTCATTATAAGACTTTTTAAAAAATGCTAAAACTCAGCAAAATAAACAGAACCATGTGTGCTTACGTTCTTGGGTAAGATAATTGAGAGAAACATAATGTAGTGTTTGTAGTACAAAGTGTACTTTTATAATCGGACCT
The DNA here is from genome assembly GCA_026419775.2 of Acrasis kona. Classification (NCBI taxonomy): domain Eukaryota; phylum Heterolobosea; class Eutetramitea; order Acrasida; family Acrasidae; genus Acrasis; species Acrasis kona. Next base: position 32,377 of record JAOPGA020000642.1, read on the forward strand.
TGTAGAGTGTAACGTTTGCACGTCGGGGCACAGCAAAGCGATACTCAAAATATACAGAACGGACAGCATTTAAATTTTGGTATAACTGGTCTGCCCAGTTCAAAATATTTTTGTAACCCTTCGAAAGTTCTGTTAAAGTTCAAAAATCTTACTTTCTTTCACAAGAGAAAATAATAAGAGGAGGTGATGGTTCAACAGATTTCAACGATATCTTGTGATGAATAACTAATCTCAAACATATTTATCAAGATAACTTTTGCTCCGAATCCTTTGAATAACCAAATTCAGTCGCTTATCTTAAAAGTTGACCAGGTCTTTTTTTATCTCAAATAGAAAGAATACTGTAGCACATCACAAACCGTCAACTTTATTAACTTTCTGAAATTCGGTTGTTCTAAAAGTAGTACAAACAAAAAAGTAGCAAGACACCCTTCACCAGAGTAAAGATATGAGCATGCAGACTACGCATAACAAAGTGGAGCTCCAGCTTCAGCCATTGCGTACTGCACAACTGCCATCAGGACCAGGTGCCTCTCTATCCTCACGTCGAAACAAGAGACGAGTTAAAACACCTTCCCTATATGAGCACGCCATACTGAACAATGCAACACAAAAGAAGGTTCTAACGCGATCGATGTCACCCTACGATGCAGACAAGCTTCGAATCTGCAGAAGGTACTCCGCCAACGATAAAGAGGCATTCATTTACCAATTGAAAAGAGCAGAGCGTGTCAACAACAATCCTCTCTGGGTTCCATTATATTCTGCCTGGGATCTAATCAATAGCATTTAAACTTGTATATATAAACGAATGTAAATTTTTGACGGAAAATATAAACATGACTTTATTGTACCATTAATGGTGTTTGAATTGCATCACTTGATCGGCCATCAAAAACGAGATATTTCCTTTTGACAAACTCAAACTGACTGAGGAGCAAGATCTTCATCAATCTAGGGACAAGGTTGGAAACGATGCAAGGCTCCAAATAAAAAAGAAGGCAGCCACCAAGCTGAAAGCAGAAGAAATTGTTAGCATCATGGTAGGTGATGATGTCATTGGGGGGACGTGTCTCTGAAAGTGTGTTCTGGCACAACCAGCCCATCCCTAGAAATTTTATCCTGTTGGGCATTACCAACATATTCATAACAACCAACATCAAGATTCCACTACAAGAGCCAGGAATCGAGAAGAGGACAATGTGGCACGAGTTTGTCATTGGCGATATGATTGCGTGGGATCAATCTCACATCAAAAGCCGACAGTCAGGCACTGACAACTGGTCCAAGCTCATCAATTAGTGTTTCGCTCCAGGACGGTCCACCCATTGTTAGGCAATCATAGTTAGCATTTGTTATATCAAACAAATGTCTTGGCAAGCTGCTCCTTGTAATCATCCTATCGTAATGTGGCGAGTAAAACTCTTCTGAGTCGTCACTATAACCTGATTCCTCATCACTGCTGTACTCTAAACTACTCATCTTTTCAAAAGTGTCTTCTCCTAATTCTAACTTCTCCTGATGCTTTCGCACTACTTTCAAAATCACAGGTTCTGATGTCAATTGACCCCTCGTTATTACTCGTAAAAGTCAAGTTAATCATTCCATTCATGTTAATCTCCGAAAAAAAACAAAACGGAATGATTAACTTGACTTTTACGAATAATAAATAGCATTGTTTTGGAATTATCCTGTGCTCACACTAATATTTCTTGCACTTGTACAAACACTATTATTGTTTATTGATAGAGGAGCCATAGCAAAACAATTTGGGAGATCCCCCAAATCTTGCCTGCTTACTAACCGGTTCTGCTCTCGAGTGACAAAGTACAGTTGTGCGAGTCTTCGAGCCAAAATAAAATCCCAATTTTTTGACTTGTATCGAATGCGAATGTCGAACAACATCAGAACGATGCATCACTGAGGTTGACAAAATCTTATGGCAACCATTTAGATCGAGTTTGGTTTGATGTGTGCTATTATCTCCGACGAATGTTGTGGCCCAAACACTTCTGTGATGAGTATAGATATAGGTTTAGATTATTCACTCCATCCATTTATCTACAAATACAAGTAATTGGTAAAATCATAACACCGATCATCGAACTAGGAGAATAAGTAACTGATTGTGATATAGGCGTCCGCAAAAAAAAGTCAGTCCACCATCAGTACGGTTTGTTTTGTTGTTTCGAAGTATTTTCAAAATCACACATTTACACGGCGTGTATCCTCAGAATGATGTATAGCTCATCATGTCTTGCTTGTTTTCTGTTTCAGAAAAGTCGAGCGGGAATACTTTAAAATAAAAATAAACGTTAACATTTAGCTAATGTCTGCGCCACCCAAGGAGAGTAAGTGTGTATTAGTTAATGGTAGCTAATGATTTAAAGTTATCTCTGGAAAGACAAAATATAATAAAACGTTGAATGAAAAGAAGCAAGCGATATTTGTCCCTGAGGGTTTCGAAAACGACCCAACGTAAAAATGATTGACGAAAGAAACTCACAATAGAATAGATTCCACTACACTTATCTGTGGGATGCAGCCAGAAAAAAGCCGTACTTTTCATCATGGCAAAAGAAAACTGTATGGAAGTTACCGGACGCGATAACAGAAATCGAAAAATCTAAACAAAAAGAGGAGCAGAATAAAGTCGATGAGGAAGCGAAAAAAGCTCAAGAAGAGGCACTCAGAGCCGAACAAATTCAAAAGAAGGCCGAAGAAGATGCAATGAAGGCAAAACAGGAGGCAGAAAGGTTGGAATTGGAGGCAAAAATGAAGAAGGAGGCAGAAGAATTAGAAGCACTGAGACGCAGAGAGGAGGAGGAGAGGGAGAAGAAAATGGAAGAGGAGAGGAGGAATGCTGAAGTTCTGGAACAAATACGTTTGGCGAAAGAAAAAGAAGAGGCGGATAGGATTGAAAAAGAACGATTAGAAAACGAAAGAAGATTGGCTGAACGGTTAGAAAAAGAACTATTAGAAAAACTCGCAATGGAAGAGGAAATTAGACAGCAAAAATTAAAAGAAGAATTGAAGAGGAAACGTATCGAAGAGGAAAATAGACGTCTGCTCGAAGAAGAGCAAGAAAGAATTCGTATAAAAATTAGAGAAGAGGAGCTAATCAAAGAAGAATTAGAAAGGCAGCGAATTTTACAAGAGCAACAGGCCGAAGCTGAAAGGGTAGAGAAACAAAGAAAACAAGAAGAATTCAGAAAAAATCAATTAGAGATGGAGAGGATGAAAAAGGAGGAGATGCAAAAACAGCAACTACAGCAAATAGAAGAAAGAAATAAAAGAGCCGAAGAGAGAAGGCAAAAGATGGCCGCAAAGAAGGCTGAAAAAGAATCAAAAGCACTTTTAGAAGCATCACAGGACCACAGCACTCAATCCATCAAAAGTACGCACATTGAACAACAAATCAACATTCAAGTTCAAACCAATAGCAATCAAGATCTCCCGCCAGTAACTGTTCAACAAACAACAACAGCAACAAAAACACTTGTAGAAACAATAGTCAACAACAGTCAAACTACACCATTAGAGACTTCCATCCACAGTCAACCAACAACACAAACCGAAACAATAACAGACAATCAAACTTTACCATCAAAGACAGCCACCCTCAACCACAATGAACAACCTCAAAAAGGATTAATTTATGAGATCGATCGACGAAAAGTCGAAGAGAGAGATAAAAGACGTTACGAAATCAACATGAGAAAGAGAAAGCAGAGCGACTCTAACGAAAAGACATACACCAAAAAAGTATCAACCAGCGAACATTTGCTCGAAGAATGGATCTCACATGGTTCTTCCTCTCAATTGTGGTCATCCACTCTCAAGTACCTTTCAGATTTGCTCTCCGAACACAACAGGACCAATGACGCCATAGATGCAGTGCAGCCATTAGCCACACCCAGAACACAAGGTAATAAAATCTTCAACCACATACTAATTTGTTTTAGTAAAGTTAAGAACTCCTGTTAGAAGAATATTAACTTCCACCCTTCCTTACGGTAGCGGAGAAATGTATTATTGCCAAGAACCCGATCAAGAAGGCGTCAATATAGTGACCTTCACACATCACAACAAGTCAATGATAAAAGCTGCTAGTTTAATAAAGTTAATCGACAAGGTCATGTCCGCGGATGTGACTGGTAGTGATGGTCGAGATTTTGCAACATCTTTTTTTCTTACTTATCGTAACTTTACAAATCCTGAAATGTTGTTGAGTATGTTTGTGCAAAGATATGAACTCTACAAGGATGACAAGAAGCAAGTTGAGTTGATGCAGAATGTGTTGATGCTGTGGTGGAAGGTTGGATACAAGGTGGACTGGAGTTCAAATTCTAGAATGATGAACACTTTGGGAAGAATATTGAACCAGATTAGGTCCAACGGGGGATTAGAATATGTAAAATCGTTCTTGGTGTTGATACAAAAAGAAGTGGAGAGAAGTTCCAAAGAATGTGAAATTGATGTTGACTCTATTCTTTTTAATAATTCTTCTGTTCGTTTGTGTGAAAGTGTATTGGAGAGGGAGTCGATGCTTTTCAATATTAACCCAGAACATCTGGCTAGACAAATTACATTAGTAGATTCCAAACTCTTGCAGGACATTAGACACATTGAATTATTCAATAACCAAAAGGCTTTTAATAATCTTCTTGATGGGCTTCCGTGCCAAGGGTTAAATCTAAAGTCTACTCACATTCTGCAAATTCTTTCGAGATCCATAGTTCTTGCTGATTGGATGGCAAGCGTCATTATTGCTCCATTAAAAGTAGAGGTTAGGTCCAAGAGAATCAAATTCTTTGTACAATTGATCCTTACCTTGATTGAAATGAAAAATATACAGTCTGCATTCACTCTTGGCCAAGTATTATTGCGTTCTTCCATCATGAATCTAAAAGTTACCTATCGGACATTGTCTCATCAAGAGTACAAACTGATAGAGGATGTGAAGCGTTTTTGTAGAAGCATTGAACAGGAGGAGAGAGCCAGCGTGATAATACCTTTATTAGATCATGATCACAAAGCCAACAATGTAGTGGGACCCTGCATACCTCACATTCAACCACTAATAAAAAGAATCTCACTTATAGATGAGGCTTTTTTGTCTAGGGTAAAGGTTGACCAAGAACTTCTTATACACTGGGATAAATATGTAAAAATAAGTCAAATCATCAATTCAATCATTTTGTACCAAGAGAATTGTGACTACCCTTTTGAGTGGAATGAATCCATTCAATCGAAACTATTAAAGAGCTTTAGCTACAGGCAGCCTGAAACTGTTTTAATAAAGTGGTCAATGAACAGAGAATAAAATAATGTTCATTTATTTTCAGTTGTTTCCTTTGCTTGTATTAATATATTTCTTCACCTTAACATTTGGCTCTTTTCAACTTTAAGTGCGAACTCAAGTTTCTCTATGAATCGGCTGTTAGAAGTAAAAAATTCTTCATTGCCTATTTGCCGCAAGGAGATAAATGGACCCCGTAAAGGACCATTCAATTCTCTTTCCCGGTATAGATATCTTTATTTCCCAAAAGGTTTAACTAGATATAAACGGTTTTCATATGGATAAAAAGTGCTGAACAGCTCAAACGGAAGACCAAAATTTAGATAAAGCGGCCCATTTGTTTCATTCAAATAAAACAAAATGCAATCACAACAAGCATACACACCTATTGCCAACGATGAAAAGAAGATAGATTCTTGGATAGAGAACAGAACATTCGATGTTGAATATCAAGTAGTAACTCCCGTCACCATAAACCAAAACGAACAACAACAATCACGCAAAGATTTCAGCTTCCAAGATGTTGTCCCTTATTCGCTCGACCATAATGCACAAGTATTTTTCGTTGAAAGAACAAGTGTGGAAACAATAACCGTTGTCATGGAGGAAGTGCTCGGTGTAACAGAAAATAACTACCGCGTTGTGAGGAGGAAAAGAAGCAAAGTAACAAAGAAGAGCAGACAAGTTTTCCTTGTAAATATTGACGGAAAACAACTTTGCGTTAACAACAGACGTAGGAGAGACGATGATGTGCGCATCAAAAAGAGATGCAGGAGGCACCTTTCATTGTAAATCATGTGAAAAATGTAAAGTAATCCAAAATCGGCATTAATTAAACAGTTGGAAAAAAGCAGGACGTGTCAATGTGAATTCGATACAACATTAAAATTCTGTTCAACATAAATAAAATCCCCTATTCAAATTTTATTAAATAAAATCCCCTATTCAAATTTTATTAAATACTTTTGATTTTTCTATTTAATTGCATGTTTAGATTTTGAATTCCTGTTGGTGAAAAGTGAACATATTTGATCACAATGTTAACGAAGAAATTATAACCGAAGTCATGAACTTAATATTACATTATGCTTCTAGACTGTAATGTTGAAAATGTTAGAATTGTCATCTTTTATACACAACCATGTTTTTATTACAAAATAATTGTCCACCGTAAAAAACATCATGGACAAACTAAATCCCCAAATTCAAAGGCTACTAGAGGAGACCGGAACATGCATCAGCAACTCCAGTGATTTGGAGGCCCTATCAAGTGTTTCGGTAAGGGATTTGGCGAGATTGTACAACATGATGTCCATAAATAACAACGCGAAACCCTCTGAAAGGAAGACGAAACAACAAATATTGGAGCTGTGGGCAATGTCTATTTTGGACAAAAACTCTCCAGTAAAAAGAACCTCTCCAGCGCTTCGCTCTACGAAAGCGCAAGAAGATCAGAATAACAACGTGAGTTTGAACGCCACCAAACAACCGAAAGCTGCTCAACAACCGTCTTCACAAATTCAAGATAAAGTCAGTGTTCCGGCAGAACCTGTTGCACAGCCAGTGGAGCTCATAAAGGAGGAACCAGTCACAGAGTCTTACAACGCTCAAAAAGTTCTATATTATGACGTTCTCTCAAAGTACCCAGATGTCGCTAAGCTAGGTGTTCCTCACTCCTCTTCAGAACCTTTCAAATTAACCGATGACAACGACGAGTACAGAGTAGAATGTATAAAGCACGTTTACGCCGAACACCTTGTCTTGCAGTTTAATTTTAACAACTCAAACACCGATACACAAAAAATAGATGCTGCTTATGTGGATGTAGATTTTTCGCAAGTCAAAGACATCAAGCAGTTGACTGTAGTGAAAAGCGATTGTGACCAAACAACTGGAAATAGTATCAACTTTGTTATATTTGAGGTTAAAAAGAATGTTGTTCCCGTCGGCATCTTGAAGAATAAATTGACCTTCTCAATGGCAGAATTAGAGTCTCCATCTGATGTCAATGACTATCAGTTGGAAATAGATGATCTACCGCTGTTGGTTGACGATTCTCTTAACAAAACCAACGGTGTTGACTTCGAAAAACATTGGGATGGTCTTGGCGCCCAAAAACAAACTTCCTCCACTCTGCAAGTTAATGATTTTGACATTAATGATGTTGTAAAATCTTTGATCGAATCATCTACATTATCTCAAGTAGGCGACGTTCAAGATATTGCTGGATCTAAAGCTATCAGACTCGCCGGAATACTACCATCAGGAGAGAAGGCTTTGGTGCAAATCAATGTAAAGCATCAAGATGGCGGCATTGTTGTTTCTGTAAACACAAGATCGGAGCAAAGTATCGTAAGGGACCACATCCCTAAAATTTTGAACGAAAACTTGGAGCTCTCCAAAAAGAAGAATCATCAACATGAACAAGACATGCAGAATCCATACTTTAGGGATATCTTCTCGCTTATTCCTGCGCTAAAGAAATTAGGAGCTCCCAAATCATCCAACGGACCATTCCAAGTGTTCAATAACGAAAAACTGCATGTCGAATGCACCAAACATTTTTGGGACAAGAACATTGTTCTACAGTTCATATGCACCAACAACGTCAAAGATTTGGAGTACGTGGATGTTATGGTAGATACAGATGAATCAGAGTGTGAAGGAGTAGAAAAGGAATTCTTCGTTCAGGCAGGACTATTTGCCTACAAAACGCCAGAGCATGTATTCATGTGCCTTGGATACGAGGAAGGAAGTACGCCATGTGGCACCATTAGCAGCGTCCTTAAATATGGCGTGAGAAAAGTCGACACAAGGACTAACAAACCCATCGGACAAGATACCGAAGGAGAGACCAAGTTAGAAAATGTTCGCATTGAACAATCAGACTACTAAATTTATTTTCTCATCTAAAATGATCGTTCATTATTTGTTTTAATATTTGTTCGAAAACCTGCTCCACCTGCTCGCCGGTCTGTGCGCTCGTCTCAAAATACCTACAACACGCCCATTAGAACACGTTCAACATGACGCTTACGAATAGTCGTTCCGCGCCGCCCAATCCCTTCCATCCTTTTCGGAAACAACCCTATTGCCCGAATCAATCTTGTTCGCACACACGACTACATAAGGGCTGGCCTTTCCTCCATATTTTTTGAGCTCTGCCACCCAAGAATCCAAGTTATGAAAACTCTCCTTGACATTTACGTCGTATACAAGAATGGCTCCCTGAGCATCTTTATAAAATTCATTACGCACTTCGAAAAACACTTCGTGACCGCTCAGGTCCCAAAAGTTAATCTTCAACACGTGACCGTCGATGCTAGTGTTCTTGACTCCAAAATCCACTCCTATGGTATGTAAATACTTGGGAAAGAACTAAGAGGGTTATTAGTTCCGTATTCGTCGAGATACCTTGTGCTCGCAGTACCGTTTGATCAGGCAACTCTTTCCAACTTCCACATCTCCCATGCTAATCAACTTCAAACGTAAATCGTTGCTCCTCGTCAATCCAGTCAATTTCGACTTTTGACGCTCGCTTCTATTATAATTGGGCATCACTTCGCATGATTCGTCGTTCTTTTTGACACGACCATTCATCATCAAACTTCAAGCCCGCGCAAAAATAAAAATAATAAAAGTTTACAAAAAATATTTATCTAAAGTATTCAAACATTCTTCTTATTCCGCCTCCTCTGTTGCTGGATGGACCTCTCTCAAAGTCACTATAGGCCTCCTCACGAACTCCGAGTTGGCGTGCAATATAATTGTTGCTCGAAGTAATGTCTTCGTCAATGTTCTTGAGCCTGTTCGCCAGCGAGATGCTCTGATCGATTCTGGTCTCCAAAATGACGCTCGTTTGTGGAGAGTCGAACGCTTGTACTTCCTCTCCGAAACTCACCATTCCTCCCTTTTGGTCGATGACCGCATTAATCTCTCCATTCTCAATCATGCGCAACAAGACCTTTTCGGTGGCGGCAGCATTGTTCAATCCTGCATTCTTTGCAATGTCTGCGAGGCTCAACGTCATGTAGGTGGCGGTTAGTTTTTGAATGTTTCTCTTCGCGAGGGCCTGCATGCACTGCCTGGCCAAACCCAAATTGTTGTCGCTCTTGAACGTTTCTTCATTGTCTTCGAAGCTCTTTTTGACCTTGTCCACGTTGTCAATGTTGCCGGATCCAAACACTGTTGCGAATTCATAGTATTGGGAGCACAGAGTCTTCATGTGCTTCTGGACAATGTTCATGGCATGTTTGGGCAGGCCCGTATGCTTTCCGTGGACAAGAAGCGACACCAACATGTACTTTTTGTATACTTCCACCATGATTGCGTTCAATGCAAAGGCTGGGACCGTTAGTGCCGTTTCAAAGAAACCTAATGCCTTTTGGTAATGCTTCAGGCCAATGTAGATCATTCCTCCATAGTAAAAGTATAAAAGCATGTCTTTTGGAGTCAAGCCGGTTGCGTTGGGATCAATGTCAAATATCTTGTTCTCAATCAAATTAAAACCTGCCTTGTAATTCTTGGCCTTGAGGCACAAACAAAGAACATCAGCATGAAGGGGAGTTAAGAAATCATTGCTGGGCCTGAAACGTTGGAGACCTGTTGTGAGTGCTTTAATTCCTCTTGAATATAACGCATTATCGCGACAAATTTCGGTATATATGTGGCACACCTGAACAACTTTATACTTAGGAGGAGTTGAAGCAACATGAATACTTACAACGAGAGGCGGCTTTTTGTGTGTGTTTGCCGTGAAGATTAGCAAGGAAAAATTCAACATTATTTAAAAAAGAGGGATCAACATCTCTTGATTGACTCTTTGCGTACCTGTGAAAATTGACGTTAAGTATTTTATATACGTAAAACTTACAACAAATATACCATTCCCATAGAATGTTTAGAGGGATCTAACTGTCCTAAAGCGTTCGTAACTCCATGAGTGTTTCCTCGGATTTTCTCCAATACAGATTCTAGGGTCTTTTTTAGCGTGTCTAGATCTGCTTCCTTGGTATCACGTATGAGACTAACAACTTGATCCATGATGTTTTTGTGCAAGTTGATTTAATTGGACATTACGATGGAACTCTTACAAAATATTAAGTCAAAATATTAGTTGATTTGGTAATTAACATCAACAAACTTCAATAATGCATATGATCCAATGCACTAAAGCTTATCGTGCAATTAAGATGAACTTCGGTTTGTCAATGCACAGGTTATTGTAACATCTCTTTGGATTACAAAGGATGAGCTACAAGAACCGCTCAGTAGAGATTCGTTTTCAGCTAAAAGATATAGTTCGAGACCCTAGATCACCTAATCTTTTTCACCAAGAATGTATATTCGATAAACCGGAGAAGATTAGGTTCATAACGTTTCGAAACTATTTTAGCGCTTTTATAACAATTCAATCAAAGAATACTTCAGATGGTACATATTTTAGCGTTGTTCAAAGATACAATCTTATGAGCGACCCTCATTCTCAAAACGATGCTGAGAAATGGCATACCATAGATGTACAGAAAACATTTCAGGCCAAATCCGCCACCGACACAAGGTTGCACAAGTATATACGGTTTATATATTTTCAACCTTCACCAAACTGGAAATCTCATCACATTCAAAGTATAAAGTTCTACATTGCCGAACCAAAACCGTCAACTCCAATAGTTTCTGTCAGTTCAGTCACCAACAAAGTAATAAATGAGGAGAGAATAAATATTAAACAACAACTACCGGAGCTTACCAACATAATTAAAACAACCCTATTGCTCAAAGAATTTGCGCAAGTGTACGAATCTTATCAACAATGTACAAGTGGTTTAATAGAAGTAAACGAAAACATAGAAAGACCAGGTGAGGAAGTGACCTCGCTTTATTATAAACATCACAAATTACCTCAATAAATAGTTGTCATGTGGATTTACTTCAGATTACGGTGATAATTGTACAGGTGTCCGTTTGGTGTTGTAAAAGCGATGAATCTCAATCACACAATAAGTAATTCTTTTCTGTCGTTTCCTAACGTTGAGAGTTACGATGTTTCCCATCATCAGACAAGGTGTTACTTTTATGTCCTTAGTGTTAAAAGATTGACGGTCAATCAAAATTGTCGGCTATTTTTGGAGAAGTAGGATTATTTTTACAAATACAAAGAAATGACCGCAACTGATTGTTCGTGTGGAAGGATTGATACACACACTCACATACTACCCGAAACATGGCCTGACCTCAACAAAATGTTTGGATATGGAGGTTTCATAGCACTTGATCATCACAAACCAAAAAGCGCACGCATGATGAAGGATGGTCAGTGTTTCAGAGAAATTGAAGATAACTGTTGGAATCCTGAAACTAGAATAGAGGAAATGAGGAAAACCAATGTAACAAAACAAATTTTGAGCACCGTACCGGTCATGTTCAATTATTGGGCAAAGCCAAAGGATACATTAAAAGTCTCAACAATACTAAACGATCACATCCATGATGTCTGCAACCAATACGAAGATTCCTTTGTTGGACTTGGTACCGTCCCCATGCAGGCACCAGATCTTGCTTGCAAAGAATTAAGAAGATGCATGGAAGAGCTGGGAATGAAAGGCATTGAAATAGGTACCCACGTAAACAAACAAACGCTTGACGACCCAAGCATGTTCCCCATCTTTGAGACGGCCGCCGAATTAGGTGCCACCATCTTTGTACATCCCTGGGACATGATCGGCAAGGACCTAATGAAAAAGTATTGGATGCCTTGGCTTGTCGGCATGCCTGCAGAAACAACATTGGCCATGTGTTCGTTGATGATGGGGGGTGTCATGGAGAAGCTTCCCAATCTAAAGTTTTGCTTTGCTCATGGAGGCGGAGCGTTCCCCTTCACAGTCGGTAGGATTGAGCATGGATGGAATGTGAGACCTGATTTGTGTCAAACCGACAGCAGGACCAACCCAAGAGACTTTTTTGGAAAATTCTGGGTCGATTCATTGGTACATGATCCAAAGGCATTCAAGTACTTGGTGGATGTGGTGGGAGACGATAAGGTCGTGCTTGGAAGCGATTATCCATTCCCATTGGGAGAGTTGAGGCCTGGAGAGCTGATTGAGAAATCAAATGTTGGATTCTCGAGAGAACAAAAAGATAAAATGTTGTACCATAATGCGGTGGATTGTTTTAACTTGTCAAAGAATTAAAGTTTTCACTTTTCGAAATTGTTGTTGTAATGGATCAGACTGACATGTTCCAACTTTGGTGTTTTTTTATAGACGTCAATCCTTTAGCCTATAGACAAACAAGGTAATACAAAATGAATGGTAGGAGGGCATCTGACGTAGGTTTATTGAGGCTTCGAAGTGACCATGATGAAAAACAAAAAAGGAAGAATTCATTTACGCAAGGCTTGTTGTCTCACTACTTTCATAGAAAGAATAGTTCGCCTGAACTATCGTCAAATGACAAAACATTGAAAAGAATCATTTCAGATCAAAACAAAAGATTGGTACTGTACAATCTAACAATGAGGGAGAATAAAAAACACCTTATAGATTTGTTCGAGGCGATAAAAGTGTATGAAAAAATTAAAGATTCGTACTCACAAATAAATACTGCTTGTCGCATTTACAACCGATACCTAAAGACAGATGCAGAACTTCAGGTAAATGTTAGTAGTGATTTGGTATCAGACTTGCAGTTCTTGGAAGATGATAAAGATACACTTTATGGAAAGCTAGATGTAAACACGTTTTGTGGTGTGAGGGTTGAAGTTAAAAAAGAACTACTAGAAATATGGAATAAAAGTCAAGAAAATTTTTAATTTGCTTTTTTTATGTAATTCTCCTTGTCGTCTTGTTTGAAAAGTTGGTATGCAACAAGAAACCTACGTGGGCAACACTGTTTTTGTAAAGTAGGGCAATGTCAAACAGTTGAATTTGATGCCGAAATAGCTAGATGTAAAAACGTTTTGTGATGTGAGGGTTGAAGTCAGAGCTAGTTTAGTCAGAGATTATGTTGGAAATTGCAATTGCCAGACAGTTCGTTCGACAATCAAGAACAACCAAGGTGATCTAGAGCAATGTAGCGATGTGGACGAGATCGAGTCATTTGATACTGACGATACCGAAGAATGGGAGCCTGAACCAAATGAGCCGCGCACAACACTCGTTACATTAAGTCCCACCCTGAAATTGTTTGACAAGTACAGAACATTTAAATAAAGTTAATTTATTGAAAAGTCGATGATTATGGTAACTTTGCATCCTTATATTTTTTGACTACAGCCTCCCATAGGGTCTCAAAAGGAAGTACTGCATAACCACTATCATCTGATAGAGATCTAATAATTTGACCTGCATACATCTTACCAATGGCCACCGGTGCACCTGAATCCCCTTTTGCAAGTGTATCTCCAGCCGATACAGGTTTAATTTTGATGACCTGCATCTCTGGATAACTTTCATCATACATGACCCCAAACGACTTGAAATTTTTTAACTTCATTTCTACTCTTCCTTTAGACTGTGGAACCAATTTTAATGCGATGAAATCCTCGTTGTCTTTTATAGACTTTCTCCCTTCCGTGAAATGTAAATCTGATTTATTTCCAAAGTTATAGGAAACTGCTGAGTGGCTAATTTTAACTACTGCTAGGTCAAGGTTATCCCACTTCTCTTCATATCCGGTGGCGATTTCTGGTCTCTTACTCTTATCCATCGGCGTGTAGTCGTCATTATTTTTGAGGGTTATTTTCGACTCTTTAGATTCGTCGATAAAGTTGTGAGCATCCGTGGTAAAATAGAGTCCTCCATCGTGCTCGAAAATGATGCCTACTGAGCATTCATTTTTTGTTCCAATAATTATCTCTGCTCCTGGGTAGAGTGTCATTAAAAAATGCCAAGAGATAAAAGTTGTGTAGTTCTTTTTATGTCATATTCTCTTATCAATGTCAGGGCGAACTTCCTCTCATCAAAATCACGACCATCAATGTCATAACTATTTTTATTCAACTTGTTTGTCCAAAAGCAGCAACATCAGAGTGTAACGTTTAAAATCAAATGAATATTCCAAATGTTTCTGGCAAATGCATCTAAAAACATTGTAAAAGAGATAAACTTAAAGGTGATTAGTTGATATCCATATTGATCATCTTGTGTGAGTGTGCGAATATTTTAACACGTTTCGTAGCATACATCCTTGGCAAATCATCCTAGATTTTTTTTATGGCCAGCTAATCATATTGATTGACAATTTCGCCACGTTTAAATAATAGGTCAGGGCCGGAGCCTACTTTCTGCTGTTTAATAATCGCTTCGTTTGCGCCCAAATAATTCCATATTACCGCTGGGTTTCCGCTTGTAATTGCCCATTAGATCTCACGTACTACTGGGTTTCCGCTTGTAGGTGCCTATTCTATACATCTTACAGCTAGATTTTTGCACGTAAATAAACATTATACTTTAAAGTACTAGACGTGTTAGTATATATTCGCACACTCGCATGATCAACATGGTTGAATAATCCTGTTAGCTGTTCTAAATAGTATGCTTTTGTCCTTGTTTCGTAGGGCTGTACGCAAACAAACACTTACCACCATGAACACAACTCATATGGCCAACCGAATCAAAACATAATTGGTTGGCTGGGAATATTTCGAAGAATTGACCATAAATCTTAAAAAATAATTATGGGCGAGATTATACATATACAAAATGGGGCTTGTGGCAATAGAATAGGGGAAGAATATTTAGCTAGAATATCTCTCGAGCATGGTATTTATAACTATGAATATAGTGGATGTTCAGACTGCGATCTGGTACGGGTTGGAACATATTTCAACGAAACCCAAAACAAATACACGGCGAGAGCAGTAATGGTAAATCTTGATCCTAGCCCTTTAGACAGCGTGAAACAAAATCCAGGTCGATGCTCTGTATCTAATAACAATATTATAACAGGAAATGTTGGCGCGCTAGGTAGGTGGAAGGAAGGTAGGATATTAAGTAGCGAAATTATAGATACTGTTATGGATGTTATTAGATGTGAAGCTGAAAAAGCAAACAATCTTCAAGGCTTTCAAATGCTGCATTCGTTGGGAGGTGGATGCGGATCGAGTATGAGCTCTCTGATAATGGAAAACATACGAGATAATTATGTTAAAAAAGATATCCTAAATTTTCCTGTTTTCCCCTCTAGAAGGTTGGCGACAAGTCAAGAGTCATATAACACAATAATGGGACTTGATTCTCTTATAAATTACTCAGATTGTGCGATATGCATTGACAACGACACAATAGAAAACAAGATTGGAAAAGTTAACGGTATCGATGATCTAAAACTAGTGAATGAGACTATAACTCTTGCAATGTCAGGAGTGACCCTGCCATTAAGAAGTTATGACCATGAACATTTTTCACTTGGAGACTTAATGAAGGTTACAAAGGATAAATTAAAATTTTTAATGTGTGGAGTCTCGCCTATTCCTGAGTGCAGATATGATAGAATCTGGCATGATGTTGTTAGTAATGATAACATGATTGTTCCCACAAACGGATATCAGAGAAGATTAATTTCTGGTCTAGTCACATATCGAGGTAGGTGCAGTGATGTCGATGTTTATGATCAAGTAACACAACAGTTATCAAACTACTATGTTGAATGTAATGGTGTTGACATTAGCATATGCCAAACAATTCCGATTAGACACCATAAAATATCAGCATGCTCGATCTTGAATTCAGTAAACATTATATACTTGCTTGAGAATGTATTAAAAACTTCGGAAACTAATTTCATTGGGCCTAAATACCAAGATATTGTTTATGCTAAAGAAAGTGTATTAAATTTGATCAATGAATATAAATTGCAGGGATAATTTCAACAAGGTCAAAGTTTCTGACGTCTCGGGACCCCAAGATCATGTAATAAAGATTTTATTTTCAACAAGGTGGTCATAAACATTAAAATGCTTTCTGTGATGCTTGCCTTCCTGTTGATGCTGATGTTGTTCCCGGTTGACCAGTGGAGGTTTATCAACGGGGAATATCATGTCAAGTGTCTCCAATAATAACCGTTATCAAGACACTCTAACTACAGATGAAAGCGATAGTCTTGACCCTTGTTCTTCTGTTAGTGTGTGTTTACGCCAAGAATGTGACTGAAGTTACGAGCGAAAATTGGAATGAGGTTGTAAAGGGTTATAACTACTCTCTTGTTTCATTTACAGCACCTTGGTGTAGTTTTTGCAAATCCCTTCATCCGGAGTACCAAAAGGTTGCCGAAGACAACAAAAATGACGACGTTTTGGTAGCAAACTTTGATTGTACAAAAGAGGGCAATGCAGATATTGCATCAAGACTCAACGTGAGAGGTTTTCCAACAATTATTCTCTTAAAAAAAGGCGAATATCTAGCCAAGTTTAATGGAGATCGCTCATCGGAGGCTCTATCTTCTTGGTTATTAAAGAAAACATCAACCCCAGTCACCACATTGAAGAGTGCTCAGGATTTGAAGCAATATTTGTTTGATGCGGGAGAAAAACTCACAAATGTCGTTGTTGGATATTTCAATGATGAGGATTCAGAAGAAAGACGCCAATACTTCAAATTATCTGAACATCCTGAGGCTGAGGAATTTGAGTTTGTAGAGATGTTGGGAGCAGAGCATAAAACCGCAGAAACCAAGGACCACATCGCTCTTCACAGATATTTTAAGCCGGATCCAATTACACACACTTCATTTGGTGATATCTTGAGCCTAATTCGTTCAGAAGGCTATCCTCTTTTGCCTGAGATTCAAGAGTCTTACCAAAGACTCACACAGAGTGACAAATTGACAGGCATTATTTTTGTTGACCCTTCAAAAGACAACAAAGACACTCTACAAGAAGTTGAGAATGCGGCTGAACAATTGAAAGGAAAAGTATCATTCGTTCATGGAGATGGTATCATGTTCGCAGAGTATGCAGAGAATTTAGGAGTTAAAATCCAAAAGCTACCCTGCTTTGTCGCAACTTACTTTGCAGAGAACAAGAAGTACATCCCTGCGGATACCTTCGTCATCAACTCACAACAGGTCAAGACATTTTGTGAAGAAATTCTTAGTGGACACATTCAACCTACATTGAGGTCACAACCCGTTCCCGCACAAAATCCGAATTCAACAGTCGTTGAACTAGTGGGTTCAACATTCGACTCAGCTGTAATGAAAGACACACAAAATGACATTCTGGTCTACTTTTATGCCAAATGGTGCAAACATTGCAAGGCCTTCTCTCCAAGGTACGATTACCTCGCTTCCTTGTTGAAAAACGTAGACAACTTAATTGTCGCCAAGATTGATGGATCTCAAAATGACATTCCTTTTGATATCGAAGGATACCCACTTTTCGCTTTGTTCACCACAAATAAAGCGGAGCCGACTGTTTATGAAGGAAAGAGAAGCATAAAAGCCATGATTCAATTCATCCAAGATACTGCAGTTGCTTCTAAAAGTAGCGCACAACTTGTGACTCTAGATGATGTGGAAGAAGAAGTAGTCGAAGAACAGAACCAACAAGAACCACCGGAAGGATTCAATGAGAAGGAACAAGACGAAGAAGAAGAGGATATCTTTGATGGTCTTGAGGAGGAAGCAAAAGATATAAAAGATGAACTATAAATACTTTTATGTACAAACAAATTGTTTTATTTTATGCGAATGTTATGTTGTAGCGGTAGTTTCCGTTTGATTTGTCTTTTTTCTTCGCGTAAGAAAAGAAAGGCTGAATTCGCAACGGGAGACTGCGTATGCCTGAGGTGATAACAGCTTCGTTTACAGAATCTCCTGAGGGATTTATTTATGTGGCCCTTTGGTATTATTGTTTCAAATATATTCTTTTCGGTCTCAATGACGTTTTCTAGGCAGTACTTCATTATAGTTGTGATTGTATGTTGTTGTATTGTACTACATCATCAATATACCATCCTGTTCGACTGCTCTTTGCTTCTATTTCACCAACCAATCATACAATTTGGAAAACAGGATTTCAAACCCCTGCTTTGGGTTTGGTTTCAGCTGCAAATGAATCAAGGTTTACCTTTACGCGAATTGCTTTGCTCTTCCTCATACCACTAACGCAACATGTATGCAAGAAATCATCTGGTGTTATTTAGGCTAACTACACGATTGTACTCTATATAGTACATGATGATAATTTCATCATTCTAAAAATTCAGTGTGGTTCACGTCATGATGCTAATGGCTTGCCGCACTGTTGAGAAACCATTTAAAAGTTAAATTTGATGGCGAAATCTAAATTCATAGCATTCATTCCTCAGACATGTAGAATGCCTCAGCTGTTGTTATAGCGACAACATTCATTTTCTATGGAGAGTAAAGTTTTGTAACAACAAATATTTTTAACGAAAATAATGTTTATAGTAAATATAGTACAAAGCTAAAGTAGGATTTTTAAAGCGCTACTTCACACAGATACAATGTCCGCCACAGTTATCTTAAAATTCTGCCTCCGTTGTAAACTCTCTTTCTTCTGTTGATGACATGATGTTTGCTTTGGCATATTCTCCAACCCTCTTCTCGAAGAAATTTGTCTTTCCGTTTAATGATATCAGCTCCATCCATTCGAATGGGTTGGCGGCGTTATATAATTTGTTGTATCCAAGGGCCAAAAGTAACCTGTCAGCGACGAATTCGATGTATTGTATCATCAACTTGCTGTTCATACCGATAAGGTTTACAGGAAGAGCCTCTGTAATAAATTCCTTTTCAATCTCGACGGCCTCTCCGATGATTCTGTAAAGATGGTCTTGTTCCAATTTTGTGAACTTGAGTTTGGAGTACAAAATACAGGCAAAGTCGCAGTGAAGACCCTCATCTCTTGAGATGAGCTCGTTTGAGAAAGTTAAACCAGGCATCAAGCCACGCTTCTTTAACCTGATGACCTGGCAGTTGGTTATGACGAAGTAAGATGTAATTAATATTTGAAGTACGTGGAAACAACATCACTGCATTTTAAAAAGACATTAATTAACCAACATCTTTATTTTTCTTTTGTGTGATCTGTTTCCTTTGTACAAAGCCTCTACTTACTACTCTACATCACCATTATTACTGTTTCCATAAAACTAACAGTAGTAACCTTATAACTAATTAAATGAGCTTTTGTAACTGGGTGCAATATTGTAAACGATGGAATGAAAAGGGATTGCGGAGGTTAAGGCTGACGTTGAGTTGCGACTCTCCAAAGTCAACCAACAAAACAACGAAGAGTACGAAGAAGATGTAGGGCCAGTCGTAGTTGAATCAGACGAGGATGAAGACGAAGATGACGATGAACAGGTTCCCGTCAAGCCTAAAGGCTCCGTGCTCAATTTGATGTCCTATAAGGATATCAAGGAGGGCGAACGATATGCGAAGATTACGCATGAGTTCCCATTTTATAAGCCTATTCTCAAGAAAGGTTTGACAGACAATGGCCTCGAGCTATCCAGGTTCAGACCTGCAGTTGTTGATAGGGTTGTTGAGGATGCACCAACACACTTAAAGGAAGTCCTTCGTACATCTACCGAGGATACTTGTATTATTGGTAGAATAGCCGAGCATGCACTACATGGTTGCGACATGATAGCACAGAAAGAGGGAGAGTCACCGTTCAACAACATTCTGTATGCGGCCCTTGTTCTCATCAGAGAAGTGGCTGAGAACAAAGTAGGGTTTGATAGCAAGTTAGGCGGGGACATCACACACGCCAAGAAGGTAGCTGAGCATGTAAAGGACACGGAAGACATTCTTGGCCGATTTAATAA
>JAOPGA020000643.1:0-23951 GCA_026419775.2 Acrasis kona
TCACGACGAAGTTCCATCTCCAACACTAAAATCCAAAAAGAAGTCGACTGCGAAAAAGATTGAAACAGACCATGCACAAGTTGCGTCGCCGCCTCAAACAAGTACAACGGCACCAACGAACCTCACAGAGCAAGTCACGCCCGCTCCAACGGTAGAAACAAAAATAGAGACGGCGGTGGATGCAAACAAACAGCCCGAACAGAACCAGCCCCAAACGAACGAGATGGCACACGAGCGTAACGAAAATGAAGTTTTAATTACAAACGAAGCAATCAAACAAGAAACCATCCAAGAGCAAGAAGCGAGCACTCAAACCAAGTCGAACAAAAAAAAAGTCCAACCAGCACCGCCAAAGGAGATTACCATCGGGTCCAACAAGAGGAAAAGAGTGCATCACGCTGGTTCAGGAAGTGACTCGGAGGACGATCAGCAGCAACAGCAGCAGCAGCAGCAGCAGCAACAACAACAAGAGCTGACACCTTCTCAAGAATCAAACGTTAAAAAACAAATCAAAAATTTAATGTTCGGCGTGATCGAAAAAGTCAAGAAGGAAGACAAATCAGAGTGGTTCATGAAGCCCGTCACCTTGAAACAAGCTCCCGGCTACAAGGATTACATTTATCAAAGAACCGATTTGAAAACCATTTACGATCACGTCACAAAAGGCAATATTAATAGCGTCAAGATGCTTTGGAAGAATTTAATCGTCATGTTCATGAATGCAATCATGTTCAATTCGTACGAATCCGAACCCCATATGGACGCGTTGAATATTAGAGCAAAGTGCAGGAGATGGATTGACGATGCTGAGAGGGAAGAGGAAAAGATCAGGTCGCAAATGTAAACAAGTTTGTAATAAATTATTTTAATGTTTATATTTATTTCCGTGTCTTTATTGTCTGGAGCAGTCAAATTAGCCAAATAAATATTTACAAAAAATCAATTTGTTGTGGGGGCCGAACAAGCAGAGGGCCCTGATAACACCTGCGGGAGGAAATAATGTATTAGGAAATAGATGGCCGCCCCTAATAAACGATGCTATATTGTAAATTTTTGTCCAATAAAAAGCCTCCCCATTCATTCTATTTTTGAATTAATGGCAAGTCGCTCTGTTCTTCGCAATGTCACACATTTTATCAAAGTGTGACGTATCACAGCATTTTGAGTAGAGGGACGCAATATTATTCCAACTCACGTTGTGTAAAGAGCCAAGAACTTCAATCCAAAATGGATTTTGTGTCTTTCGATGCCTCCTAAGAAATGCTTTTGAAAAGGCAAATACAAGCTCGCATGAATTAAGCTCGCTCGAGTATGTCGGAAGAAAAATAGGAGTAATACCGGGGAGCGGCAGGAATTATCTTTTCAATATTTCTAGTGGGGGGTATACAATGATTTCGGTTCAAAGTAGGGAGGTCAAAAGAGGAGCGGCAGGAATCATCTTTTCTTTAAGTAAACATGATTTTGTTTTTGGAGGGGGGTTAGAAATGATTAAAATTAAAAATTTTCGAGGGGGGGTGGGTAAAAATGATACTTGCCGCTCCCCACCATGTGCATCAAAGATCAACATCATGGGCTCGAGGGTATCCTCCGCAGCGTGAGTTCGGGCATTAACAAATAATCGCCCCTACCAAGATATCCTGATTCAATAGCATGTTCACTACTTCCTGTACTGTTGAAAGCGGATACTGGGCTACATGTATGAAAACTAATTCACAAATCTTGCTTTTGTTTTCTGTTTGTTTTCTAAATCCTCCCCAACCTTTGTTGTGATAATTGTTAATCAATAACTGAACGAGTACATGTTGGAAATACTTTCATTGCTTCCTTAACGCTATGCTTGTCTTTACTCCTTGCTCTTGATGGCTGCTTTGTCATTTTGTTCTGTATTGTTAAGTGCAGATTGAAGGTAATTTTGAATCAACCAGCAAAAATAGATCAACATTGCCGAACAAGAGGAACGTGTTCACGATGTACTATCACCATATTACACATACATCAAAAATAGAACCTACACATATAGGAAATGATTAGATTCCTTGCATCATTATAGTCAAAGTAACAGATTCCTTACACTATTTTTGTTAAGGTAAAAGATTCTTTTGTTTTTCTACATTAATGGCTTACTAATATTTTTTACTGATATGTAGATAATGAGGGTATAAAAGCGGGCTATATTCATCTATTGCAGCAAACAACCAACAAAACACAAACAAGCATGTCCAGAGACAAACAAGCGCAAAGAAGCACCAGAGCCCGTCAAGCAAATCAGGATCCAGACTTTTATTATGGTCCTTTAAGTGCTGAAGACAACCCACCAACACCATCCAGCGACAATGAACTCTTTGATGAGATCAACCATGAAGAACTTGAGCAAGCAGCTAAATTCCAGGCTTCTGTCTTTGAGGCCTCATACAATACCCATCAAGAGGAGAATGAGAGACATACAAGTAGTAGCACTCCAAAGAGGGCAAATCTAGAGGACAGTGAGAGAGAATCTGATGAGCATGATGAAGATACCAAGCAAAGGCGCGCTGAGGCATTGGAAATACGCAGACAAGAGAGAAAATTAGAGGCAGAGGAACGCGCACAAGTTTGTGAGGAAAAAAGGAAAATTAAGCAACAAGAACGTGAAACTTTGTGGTATTTTACCACACGCCCGCTCAAATGGGTAGAATTTCGAACGAGTGTGGAGTGTAGGGAAATAATTGTCTTTATTGGCCAACTGTTTAAAAATGAGTGATGAGTATGCGCACAAGAGGTTCTTAAGCAAGCACGTGTACATTCCTGTTAAAGAAAAAGACAAAGAGATGGAAATCATGCAGAAAACATTTGTAGACATGATAAACATTAGAGGACTTGCTGCTCCTAATTTGGATTTATGCCCGAAGAATGTCATTAACAGCGCATTTCTACCTGCAACTTTATTACAAGAAAAGAAAAGACCTGGCCCAGATAAGAGTGAGGAAAGTGGACCACCAAAAAAGAAAGGACGCTCAACCCAAAATGACCAAATAGTGCAGTCATTTAGTCAGCTATCCGAAAATGAAAAAATAGCCATTGCTGAAAGGACACCACCACCATTTGTAAAGCCTTCAACTATTGAAAGGTACTCAAGAGACAATCAAAAGACTGTTGACGATCTAGTACGTTTTTTTGAGCATTTACTATCAATGGGACAAGAACCCTGTGAAGTACCACTCAGCAATCAATTATTTTTTGCTTCAAGATAAGAACATCCAAACATGCAATCTATCTGGCTATAAGAAAATCAAGAATTCATTGAAAAAATGGGTCTCCAATCCTTCAAAGGCTGAGGTCCTACCTTCTGAGACAATATACCAAATATTGTTGCAGCTCGTCGCGTAGCCTTTTAAAAACAACAGCAGAGCCCACTGTTGCGTCACCAATTAACAGCCTCACTCTGGAGTTTTCTTGAAAGTGTGGGATAATGGGTGTTAATGTTTGAAGTGGTTGATCCAGATTCGCAGTTTGTTGTTCTTTCTGTGGTTTGTCTTTGACTTTTGGAAAAAGTTCCTTTTTGTATTTTTGCACCATTTCTATTAGTTGAATTTTATTTAATTTGGATAGCTTTCGGTCTTCTTTGCAGAGTTGCTTCTTGTTCTCCTTTAAAAACCTCTTGATATGATCTCTTAATAGATTTGTTCCATTTGTTGCTTTCAAGTGCTGCCTTGATTTCTTTTTCCATTTTTTGTTGTTTTATATCCTCCTTGATTCTTTCCTTTTTGAAGTGTGTTCAAACATCCGGTTGATCAACCGGAAACAAAAACTTCAAGTTCCAGTTAAATGTCAAAAGAAAGAAGCCAACACAGAAGAATCAACCAACACTTTTTTTCTATTGGTATACAGCACCCACAAACTGTAAAACTATCAAAAAGATTACCGGATATTGAGGCACCAGCACACGTTTTGGATTTGTCTAGTGATAGTTCAGATGATGAGATTGGAAGTTTAGGAGACCATTATGAGTTAAGAGGCAACAATATCACTTTTGACGAAAATGAAGACCCTATTTTGTAAGAAATTGACAAAGACACCAATGAGACTGATTTGAGGCAGTCTTGAGTCACATGTTTAAGAATGAAGATGATGACAAGCATATTAATGAAATAATATCCTCTGCAACCAAAACTAAGCAAACCAGTGAAATTAAATATGGAATAGAGACTCCGATCTATAAGGACTCTGACGTATCCCTTCACACAGCCATAACAATCATCATGTCCCTATTCACAACAATGGGTATTTCTGTTTCAAGATGGACAGAATTTCTATACTTTCTTAATATATTGCTTCCTTCAGGCCACAAGATCCTAACTACAAGATACACATTTGAATCATACTGTCAATCGTCTGTTCCAATAAAGGAAATTCACAAATGCTGTACTTGCGGAAAACGTAATGATAACGCACTCTGTAACTGTGGAACCAAGATGAAAGACTACTTTTTAAATAGAAGCTTGACCCAGACATTAACAGATCGCTTACAGGATGATGTGTTTTTCAAAAAAGCTGAGTATTACAAAAGCACATTTAAAGCAGAAGAAGGGATCATGAAAGACATTTATGACGGAACAACATACTTTTAAATTTTGGGGAGCGCCATATTATTTGACGCAGCGTGGAATTGAAGGCAGCTCTAACTCCGACCATTTATGCTAGTTTGCTAGGATATGTTAGTATGGACACTTTCAAGCGATTCAACAAGCACTTTAGAGTTCTCAAGCCTCTCTCTGTACTCCGAAAAATTTCTACAATACTCATGGAAACTTCCCGTTCCATTTAGACTGCTCGATGTGTTTACAAGTCAAATTGTGAACACGAGCAATCACCTTCTCGGGAAATGGTTGTAAGTGGTTGACCACGACACGTGTATATTCACAAGTGTGGTGTGTGAAGTACAGGTACGAATATGCTGATTGAGTTGAAGTTAAATTTTGATTTTTTCTAGAGTAATATAGGTCAGCATGCTCAAATATACGTATCGGCGATTTTCGTCCTTTGTTTTTCAACTTCACCTAAGAGTCAGTGAAAGTTGATTCTTTAATTCCCGATACGAATATTTGAGCTTTTTAAGCATAATGGCTCAGAAACAAATCAAAAATCATTAAGCTTGGGTTTAAGTCGAAATTAATTTTTGATTTTTTTCCTAAGTAATATAGGTCAGAATCCTCAAAAATGTGTATCTGGAGTTTTTGTTATTGACTTTTTTACTTCAGCATAAGTTAACAAAGGTCACTTTTGAAATTCCCGATACGAAGATTTAAGCTTTTTAAGCATACTAGCATAAGAAAAAATCAAAAATCAAAAAAACTTGGGTTTGGATCGAAATTAATTTTTAATTTTTTACTGAAGAAATATAGGTCGATATGTTCAAATATACGTATTCGGAGTTTCCTTTCCTCACTTTTCAACTTCACTTTGTAGTCAGTGAAAGTCGATTCTTAAATTCCCGATACGAAGATTTAAGCTTTTTAAGCATAATTGACAAGAAAAAAATCAAAAATCAAAAAGTTTGGGTTTGTGTCAGATTCAAATTTTAATTTTTTACTGAGAGAATATAGGTTAAGATGTTCAAATATTCATATCGGGAGTTTTGGTCACTGGGATTTTAACTTCGTCTTCGAGTCAGCCAAAGTCGATTCTTAAATTCCCGATACGAATATTTGGGCTTCTAAAGCATAATGGCTCAGGAAAAAAATCAAAAATCGTTAAGCTTGAGTTAGAGTCGAATTTTGATTTTATTTAGAGCTATTACATTTAAAAAGATCAAATTATTATATCGGAAAATTAATTTCAGAGTGATTAAAGTAAAGATAAACTACGAATACATATGTTTGAGCATTTTAACCTATATTACTTCAGAATAAAATTTAAAATCGATTTTAAAACAAACCCAAACTTTTTGATTTTGATTTTATACTGAGCTGTTATGCTTAGGAAGCTCAAATATTCGTATCGGGAATTTAAGAATCAACTCTCATTTACTCAAAGGTGAGGTTGAAAAGTTAGGGACGAAAACTCCGAATACGTATATTCGAGCATTTTGATGTATGTTTGTTCTTAAAAAAATCAAAAATTAAATTCGACCTAAACCCAAACTTTTTGATTTTTGATTTTTTTCTGAGCCATTATACTTAGGAAGCTCAAATATACGTATCGGGAATTAAAGAATCGACTCTCACTGACTCAAAGGTGAAGTTATAAAGCTGGAGACGAAAATTCCCGATACGTATATTTAGGCGTTTTAACCCATATTACTCCAGTAAAATCAAAAATTAATTTCGAACCAAACCCAAGTTTTTTGATTTTTTTATGTTAGCACGCTTAAGAACCTCTAAATTTCGTATCGGGAATTTTAAAAGTAACTTATGTTAACTTGTGCTGAAGTATAAAAGCTAGAAACAGAAACTCTAGATACGCATATTTGAGCATTCTGACCTATAATACTCCAGGAAAAAATCAAAAATTAATTTCGAACCAAACCCAAGCTTAACGATTTTTGATTTTTTCTTGAGCCATTATACTAAAGAAGCTCGAATATTCGTATCGGGAATTTAAGAATCGACTCTCACTGACTCAAAGGTAAAGTTGAATAACTAGGTACAAAAACTCCCGATACGTATGTTTGGGCATTCTGACCTATATTACTCCAGAAAAAAATCAAAAATTAATTTCGAACCAAACCCAAGCTAAACGATTTTTGATTTGTTTCTGAGCCATTATGCTTGGGAAGCTCAAATAATCGTATCGGGAATTAAAGAATCGACTTTCACTGACCTAATTAAATAATTTTCCATTACGAAGTTGACCGGTTCATACTTTTCAATTTCGGTACGATTTTGGGTATTGCGATACGGTAATTATAACAGTTTACAACATTACTAATGACTCAAGGGTTGAGGAGAGAAGGTTGTCTCCTTCTTCTGAGGAAGACGTTGAAGAAGCAGTAAGCAGCTCAACTGGCAAACACAAACAACAAAGCTACAACAATGTGCTACACTCTAAGAAAGCAATAGTCAGAAGAGCATTTACTTGTGCCAAAGAAACTCTGTACTTCAATTCGGCAGTCTATTATAATGAACAGATCAAGGTCCTGCAGAAAGAGAGAGAAGAGAAGAAAGCACTACAAAAGTAGCGGGCTAGGCAATTGGAAGAGGAATAGCATAGTGAGTATTGCGCTAAGAATATCTCGCATCCAAGACCACATAAAGCTTAGTAAACAGTCTTTGTCGTCATTAGACACTAATAAACTATCAGTTCTTCCACCGCCAGTATCAACAAAAGATTCTGTAAATGTTTCAATGCAAGCAAACATTGTAAATATTTCCCTGGCTCAAGCTCCAGAAATCAAGACACTGAAGTACAAGATCAAGAGCCTTGAGAGAATTGTTTCTTCTTTGGTGCGTAAAACAGTGGAGGTATTTGGAGACTTTACTATGGCTGAGCCAGATACTCCTTTTACAAAGATACCGCCGCAACATAACTGCAGATTTGTGGCCATTGGTATATAGGGTCATATCAGATCATTTGAAAGAGCGTGCAAAACTGTGTTAGTCATGTTAAAAAATGGTCTTCATGTAAGGTATTCAACGACCTGTGTACCTTGTTGTACATTTCAGATAATTATTTGTACATTTCAGAAAACCTTTGTACATTTCAGATATCCGCAGCCTATGGGTGTTGTAATATATGGACGGTTCAGGTTTAGGATAATAACCCATTCTAGGTATTATCCACAGTGTTCCTATTTGAGTATAACAAGAATCCAGTAATGAGCTCCGCAGGCACTATAAAGTGACAAGGAGCGCAACAGAATAAATAACTAAAATATATTGATAACTCAAACTACTGTTCTTTGTATTACCGGACCTTACGTTTTTTGTCACAATAGGATACAAGCTTAGTCTAGACAGCCCTAGCATTGCATACTCCTGCTACAATTATTTTGAGGCTCAAAGAATTACAAATATTTCTAACATTGATCGCCGCCATCCGTTTTTTGTAACGTTCTTAAGATGGTTTGTTATGTACCATGGACTGTACTGTGTTAGTGCCTTTGACACTCAGCAAGAAGAGGATTTGTTAGACAACTCGCTTTTTTTGAAAATGTACCAGAGAATTTTATCACAGATGACCAAGAACAGCAGCAAGAAAAATACATCTCTGAAAAAACTGAAACTGTGGTTCAATTACATCTTGGTTGAGTTGAAAAGGAACAGCAAGAGAGCGCACAAAACCAAGCTAAAAGAGCGGTAAAAGATTGCACAAGGTTTCAACATCAGACAGAGACCTTGCCAAGCAACTCAAGTTACAACTGTACAGTGAGTCCAGTCCCTTCAAACAGATCATTGTCTGCAAGAGATAATTTGGGGCAATTGGAAGCTCAGGAGTCACGCTTGAGGTTGTCTCCTGCTGGCCAGGCTGATAGGGAGTATGTTGACAGAGGAAGAGATGTTTACAATCATCATAACAGATGGTAACCCTTTTACAAGTCAGAGAAGTAGGTCATATGATAGAAGAAGCCCTATCGCATACCACGGTAGCTCCTACAGCGGTGAGAGAGACAATAAGAGGTACTCTCACAGAAGATCACATAACAGAGAGCCCCCTAACAGATCATCATATAACATGTTTGAGAACTATGGAGGTACTCCCCAAGAAGGTCCCCTGAACGTAGGTCTACGCACAGAGATAGAAAAACACCACCAAGATCTCCAAATGGACATAGAAGAACATCAAGATCTCCAGCTAGACACAGAAAAACACAATCTTATATGTCATCCTTCTTTTCGTCTCAAGGGTTGGGCTCCTACATTCCTTCCATCTGAATTCCTTATCGACAATGAAGTCTGTAGGGATGGTCAACGTATCTACGAGTACATCCAAACCTCCTTCTCAAAAAGATATAACCCACCTGATCACCTCCCACCTATCCCCCAAGAATCAATTGATCTCCTCCGTCGTACTTCAACACCCTGGTTTGATGATGTTGTAACCAAAGACTTACAATGTGGAAGGTGGCATCTGAGAGATTGAAGTATGCAGTTCCGGGTAAGTTCCACGGTACTATAAATACAGAACATACTATGTAAATAATATATCAAATAAAACAGTAACAAGCAGTTTGATACAAGTCTCCCTGTTACTAATACTATACATCTCATTATCCTCAACAGATGACACCACCTCCGCCTTCTCTAAAGCAGTATCCACCGAGGAATAGAAGGAGGCCATTGAAAATACTTCCGGCACTCCTAGCATCGATGGCATTCATGGCAAATTATGGACCTCCCTATCATCAGAATTTCATGATCATCTAGCCATTGTGGCCACCAGAATCTTGAGAGGAGAAGAAGAAATCCCGGCGTCCATGAAAGAAGCATTTGTATCGCTTATACCCAAAACCTCGAACCCCTTAGACCTACTACACCTCTCAAAATTTCGTCCTATCGCTGTACTACCCGTAATATACAGAGTGTTGTTGGTCATTATCAACCGGAGACTGATGGATGGCCTGATGGAATCACACACCCTGTCAATCTTCCAACGGGGTTTCATCCCATCTGGATCATGTTCTGATCTGACTACCACAATGCTCGCTTTACTATCGGACGCGAAAAAACAAAAATAAGACCTATTCCTCTCACTCATCGACTTCACAGACGCATATGGAAGTGTTGTACATGAACATTTGTTCAATCTACTACCTCTTTTGAGCCTCCCACCCCAAGTTACCTCTCTTATCAGATCGATCTACAAAGACCACACTATTCAAGTTCGTACTGCTTATGGCCTCACTGAGAAGATTCACGTTACCAGAGGTGTCCTACAGGGCAATCCTCTCAGTCCCACCATTTTCAATTTGTACATTGAAATTATTTTCAGAGCACTAATGGAAGAGGACAAGAAAAGCCTAGGTGGCAACCTCCTTGGCTACAAGATCCCCCACACCCCATCTCTACCTATCATGGGTTATGTTGATGATCTCACACTAACCTCCAACAACCTCATTAGCCGTAATTCCAAACCTTTGTCTCACCATCAATGGTTCTAAAAGTATTCTCATATCCTATCTTCACAAAGGCGGTAAAGTGATCATGGGTGATGATCTATACTCTGACTTCACCATACACAAGGACATTAACCTACCTTGGAGTTACCTCGGGATCATGTTTACTTTTAGACCCACTGTCACCCACACCAGAGATAGAGTTAAAGCCCGTTTTCTCTCTATGCTACCACCCCTCACCTCCCGCCTGCTACACCCCTGTCAAACTATTTCCATGCTCTCTACCATCAAAGGAGGGGTCACTCGATATTTCACAAGTCTTGGTAATATCTCACCGTTAGTATGGACTCATGTTTTAATAACCATGTCAGACGACTCCTGCACTTCCCTCCTACCTGCCCTACCTACCTACTCCACAACCCTCGTTCCCTTGGTGGTCTGGGAATGGATCCTGCGTGGGTGATCGCTACTATTTCCCGCATTTGTAACCTGCTCTGTACACTCAACTGCTCCTTCATGCGAGCCGCAGCTGCCACCGCTAACCTCCTCAAACAAGCGACCAAACAGACCTCATCAATGACTTCACAGGATCCACTTGTATCATCCCTGGCGATGTCTGCCATGGATTTGCGTTTAGCAAGATACAAACACAATACCAACTACCTGCTCTCCCTATCTACAGGTAAAGAAGCTATTGTGGATAGTGGGAGAATTGATCCCTTCCCCGAGACCAATGCCCCCCTTCTCAAGGTTACTGTCAACGCCTCTTTTGTCAACAGCAACGAGCCCGCTGGTGTAGGAATTGTAGTTACCGATCCTCAATCAAATAAATCATTCATTCCAGAGCATTACAAATCCCTCCATGCGATAGTTCTACACATGCCGAAATCATTGGAGCCATCATTGTCATTAAAGCACTTCCAGTCAATCAAAAGGTATGTGTTTATTGACAACCAAAGTGCAGTACGGATGTTTCAATTATCGGAGCGGACCGGACACCTCTCAAAGACCTTCTACTACCTGGCGTCATCTAAAGTTGTGAAATCCAACGGTCATGCGGCGAACACTCCTTGGGAAGGCCTAAAATTCTTCATCAAGAAAGGATACTCGAGCACCCTAATAGCCAGGAAACACGGGGTCCAGAAAGAATTGTCGGAAAGATTCAAAACACCCATAACAAACGAGGTGAAGAATTCGGTATCCGCAAAAGGTAATGCCTATTGTTTTGTGGTAATGACAGGCCTCTTTAAAGAGCAAGAGACATCCATAAGTTCTTTGCTCAAGGAAATTGAGGTGGACAGTTTCATCCTAGACCCGTTCAAACCATACAAAAAACCCTCGTCGGGTCAAGCAACATCCAACCGCTCCTCCCAACCAGTCAACAAGGCCACTACCACCAGCATCGACAACCTCACAAACCAAATCAAATCGATGGCCGCAACTCAAGAAAAGATGACCACAAGCATTTCGGAATGTAGGGAGGAGATTAAAACAATTGCGGTGAGACAGGATGATTTGGGGATTGCCCAGAAGTAAGACCACGATGCGATCCATGCCCTAAGAGAGGATGTCAAAAGTAAGATTTATATAAACCCACCCTGTACAAGGTGTAGGGTCTATTTTACAATTACTCCTTAGATCTTCTATTGGCTCCGAGATTGAACTTGTGTTCTTTAATCATGTCAAGGAGGTTGTGTCCCAAGAGGTTCAGCAATTCTGTTATCGCTTTATTACAGAGTTTTCCTACATGACCTTTGATCTTGGCCCATGCTTGATGTGATATTTCACCTCGTGCTCCAATACAAATTCTGCTCTCGTCCACTAAGGGTACCCAAGATTTGTTTACTTCTGTTTTAATATTATAAACATATCCCCATGTTTCAAGGTCGTCTTCTCTGTTGGCTATTTGGTCTTTGCTGGCACACTCCCAAAGAACATGTTCAAGGGTTCTGTTAGATTGATGACCACAGTTGTGACATTCAGAAGTAACAAACGATGACTTGTTGTTCCTGTAATACAGCGCGTCATTCCTGGAGCAGACAATCATTCTTTGAATCCTTTCATCAAGTTTCTTGATTTGAGAAAARGAGCTAGGGTGGAGAGAGCTACTTTGAACAGCATCAAGGTTTCGCTTTCTGACTTTATTTTCCCATCTGACAATTAGTTCCTTCTGAACGTGAGATCTTATTATTCCACGTCCTAAGAGAGGATGTCAGCGAATCCGAAATCGGACATAAAAGCCATCCTGAAGTTGTTAACAGACCGGCAGAGTAACGAGGTAGCAGCACCTCCAAAAAATTTGGCGAGCTCAAAAAGGAAGGCAAGCGAAGCCATGGACATTTCGTTGCCAAAGAAGCTGAAAGGGGGGCAACAGACTCTTGGCTG
Organism: Acrasis kona; assembly: GCA_026419775.2. Taxonomy (NCBI): domain Eukaryota; phylum Heterolobosea; class Eutetramitea; order Acrasida; family Acrasidae; genus Acrasis; species Acrasis kona. Next base: position 12,416 of record JAOPGA020000643.1, read on the forward strand.
GAGGAAGGAAAAAGATGACATGGACCATGAGAGTTAATTGTACACAGTGTTAGGTATAAGTCGCTAGTCGCGTCTGAACACTTTAATTGGGCTATGGCTCCATACAAATAAATTAAATACATCTAATACCTATGAGAATAGATTCAAGATGTTAAGTCTATATAAATTGGAGCTTCAAAACAATGAATGGACTAAATCCAATTTGATTAAGCTTAGATTGGTTGAGATATCCACAATGGACTATAAATTGTTCACTAAGAAATACTTTGAGGACAACATTTATTTATGCTCTGCTGGAGCCATTGTTGTCAAATATGTGGACATTGACATAATGGAGGAAAAGAGAATAAAAGCAATTTTTTCAATGCTGACAACATTGTATTCCCTGAACATTTAACAGAGGTACAAGTTTTTTTTAAAAAAATTGCATTCTRCGACAAGCTTTATTAGAAATTATTTACATGTGTATAAATGACTCTATACAGCTGAAGGTCCGCCTAGCTTGGCGGATTTGATGGCATGGGTTGCGCAGCGCGTGTGCCAGATGGAGTAAGAGGTTTCCATCAAGATTGTTGATATCTTCCTCAACACTTGCAGTGGCTTTTTAACAGAGGTACGAGTAGATTTGAAATCTGGTGCAAGCGCGGTGAGAGTGTATATGTGTTTGATTACCCACTTAGTAAAGAAGACAAACAACTTATTTAGTATTTAAAATATTGGTTGCAGCCATCAAGTACGTGTAATGTTTTAAACAGAGTGCTGGGTGGTTTGGACACAGGTATGACATACTATGGACCTCATGATACTTTTACATCTGCACATATTGACCAAGGAGGAGTTGGTGTTAATGTGTCCGTACATGATGGAAATGGCAATATGATCAGTATTTGGCTAATGGTACCACAACATTATATTCTGAAATTTGCATTATTTGTTTAGAAGGAATATAATATAAGTATTTTTGCCAAGGATATTATTATTCCATTAAATGTAATTGCCCATGCTATTGCTGATCAAAGCATTCAAGTATACTTTACGGAACAGAGGAAATGGACTATGGTGGTGTTGACACCATTGACATTTCATCAAGTTGTAAATGTTCAAGTAAAGGGTAGTGCAGGTTCAGTAATGTCCAAGTTAGCATGGAACTTTTATAATTTCACATGTATTAAGCACTCTAAGGAACAGGCGCACATTGTGCATACTTTAACATCGAATTGTGCTTCTGTATATGATGTGTACAATTATAAAGAGGCTGTATACATGGACATGTGTAGTTATATTGAAAATTGGAACAAGCTCCGTACTGCTCAAGCAGCAAGTGACACTGGATATTTACAATTGTTGTTGAAAAAATTAATTACCCTTCTACTAACAAGACTGTATTAGACAAAATGCTCGCGGGTTGGGTTTGGTCAGCGTTTCAGCGCGTTGCAATTTATTGCAATCATATACAACTTTCCCGTTACATGGGTGGTTTTAGTAAATTTTACTTTTGAAAACATCAGTTTATATGAGCGGAAATGCTCGTGGACGCTAATGTGTTAATACAGTCTTGAGAATTATTTTATTAAAAACTAATTGGGTGTGGTGGGCGGGAACCTTGTCCAAAAGCGATTGTGAAGTTGGAATTTGAGAATGTGACATAGTGATATGTAAACGATTAATTTTGAACAATCTTTCACAAACGCGTACTCAACTCATTTTAACCGGTCAATCTCCCTCCAAATCTGTTACAATGGGTTAATAAATAAAATAAAATACATTTTTTATCGTAGAGGGTAAATAATATTAGTCCTATGGAAATATAATACAACATATTCAAGTGAAGTTTGCAACTATGTCAAAGTGGAGATGGATGCATTTTGTATGAAGTATCCTGATGGGAAAGATATTGATGTAATTGACCCAGAATACATACCCATTGACTGTAATTGTAAAATGTGCAAAGAGCATGTTTTTGATGTGCACCTACACTGTCCTGTGTGTAGATGTGAAAWCAAACATTTACTTGTACCATGTACAATATGCATCAAGTGCTCAATCAATTACAAGTTGTGTGAACATGACTTAGTGCTATCAGCTGTGTTTACAAATAAAGTTGTAATAAAGAGTGTTGAAAAGTGTGCAAAAGTAATTGAAGATATCCACACAATACTTGAAAGAAAAAATATTCATGGAAATTTTATAATGTCAATTGAAGATACCTCAGCATCAACATCATGTTCAACAGTTACTAGTCCTCTACCAACATGCTCTGTGCCAAGTCTTGTAATTGATATTCTACCTGTCTTTGTAGCCAGTTCAAAAAGCTAAAAGTACCATAATTGCTTGTTATTGGGATACTGCTACCATATACCATTTGAGTAGTCAGATAAATTTTGGTCAGAAACAAAACAATATCTACAGAACACAATATGTGATGACAGTGTGGAGGTATTACAATGTGTCAAAACAATGTTAGAGTATTGTGCCCCCTAAAAAACAAGTATAGAGCACTTGAATGGTACCTTTGAAAAAAAATTACAGAACAAGCCAGAGCTGTACAAACAACTTTTAAGTGTTGTAACAGAACAAAAAAGAGTGGAAAGGTAAACTTTAATATCAAATCAAACAGTGGTTTGGAATTACAAGATCACTAAAAGCTCTGTTCTCACTTCCCGATGCCAATTCCCTGGCAATAATAGAAGGAAAAAAAGTATATTAACATAATTAAAGCTAAAAAGCATAAAGCACAATAATTACGCACACAAACTGTTTCTGTAATTACATAGCAAAATGTATGTTAATAAAGTGGATCATTTGAAAAATGAGTTATCTACTGTAGCTAAACAACCAGGTATAAGCTGCTCAATATAATTGATCATATAATGACTACAAACATAGTTGTTTTGTTGTTGATTAACTTGTAAAATTAATAGACAGTACTTCAACGCTATCAACTTTTAAACACATCATGAGCTCCTTTATGTTGTTGAATATTGTGTTAATTTCAGTTTCACTTGTCAAATCTAATTTTGAGTCCAGATAGCATATTGACTTGTCATCAAGGTTTATAACTACAAGTATCCAGTGGTTTTTTAAATTGATTGGAAAAAATAATTTTTTCTTCTTTTTAATATCAATTTGACTGAACTTCTTCCTGTTAGAAAGGAGATCACTACTTTCAATTAAAGTCCAATAATGAAACAAACTAAAAAATAAGCATGAGGATGATTTATGCTCTGATGACTTAAAATATAAATATACATTTACAATGTTATCATTAAACCAGCCATTAGTCAAAATTCTATTAGCATCTGTCTTATGGAAATCTGGTTTACTAATTATAATGTTAGGCATGTTGTTAATTAATGAGGTATTATTATTATACCAACCATTTAAAAAGAAATTGCTCTTAGGGGTCTTATCGGTAGTGGCCGGTGATCTAATAGGAAAATTATCGGCTAACGGGCCTTCTCCAGCAAAAATTATCGGATTTTGTAAGATATCAAAAAGATATCGGTACCATCCGATAACATCTGATAATAAAGAGGTGGAGAGAATATGGCGCATGAAGTATGTAAATGCCTCACCAATTATGACTGCAAGAACAAAATATTGGCTGTTACTTGTGATAACGCATTTGTTTCAAGCTCAGACACACAAGCAACAACAAGAACACGTGACAACACACACCGTGACTATAAAACAACATTGATAAAATCTTTGTTTATTCATTAATAATCCATGATCTGAGGGAAATCAAGGTTTTCATTGTTTCCACGTGAAGAGAAAACCTTCTATGACCAAGTACATCTCTTCCGCTACTGAAGCAGCGCTCTACAGAAACTGAGGCACAAGGTATAGCTAAATAATCGCGAGCAACGCGAGCCATGACTGGATATTCCGTCTGGTGATCTCTCCACCATTGGAGAATGTTGCATTCCTCTGAAAGATTGAAATAATTTGAGTCAAAATATCGATCAACGTCACTTGTTTTAAATGATGCTTTTTGTTTGTTTGTAAGTATTTTGCTAAAAAGTCCTTTTGGCTCTGTTGTATTCACAGCCAGATCAGATTCTTGTGGGTACATCTTATTTAATTTGTTCTTCAAGTGTGACTTGATATCATTGACATCGTCTTCATGACAGACTTGTTCAATTAAACTCATCTTGAATCTTGGGTCAAGGGAGGCTGCAATAAAATAGGTGTCATTCGCATCCATTCCATCATAGTACTCCATCGATTATCAATAAGACCCCTAATTGCTCTTTGTTGGTAAAGGGTTATTCAACCAAGCATTATAAATCTGATTAAAGAAGTCAGCTGCACTATAGTGTGGCATTACTCTTCTACTAACAAGACTGTATTAAACAAAATGCAGCGTTTCAGCGCGTGGCAGAACACTCAAACACAATGATATCAAAGTGGTGAACAATTGTCTTAATGGGAATTTACAAAGGTGTTTTTCATTATAGACATCCTTTGCTGATATTACATTGTCACTTCCAAGAGCTTTATTAAATGTACATACATAATTGATTTAGAGTTCTTGTCAGATCTGATTATACTTTGTGCTGTTAATTGGTAATATCAAAGCACATTGGTAATGTTGGTTTGTTGTTCCACCACCAAATAAATACACTGTACAGAGTGGATTCTGCACAGTTTGCATTTGTTGTATTTGATGTGGAAATGTTGCTTCTGGGTTGAACACATAAATTGCAATTTGATATATATCAGCTGCAAAAATGAGATCATTCTGCTCCCAATATCGGTTTTTAACATTAGGTAGTTGTTGAGCTTTATCAATACAATGTCGGATATCATTATGAGTAATTGCACCATAATTGACAGTATCATTACCGAACAACTCGGCTTTCATAGCAGCTTTTTTTTAAAAACAGAGATGAGCCTGATAGTTTATTGGTAGTTTTACAACCCCTGTCAATGGTTATTGATGAGTTACCTTACACAAAAAATTATATATACAAATCACCGGTGATTAAAAATAATTTTTCCCAAAATGGTTGTAAGTGACACAGTTGAGTTGACTTGTGTAAAGTCATCAATATACATGTCATGAGCATGAAGACTATTTTATCATGTATATTACCTATTCATCAAATGGTATAAAGAGTGTTCTAAACGTAATTAGGTATTGTATAATGAACATTCTATTAGTATTGTTCAAAAGATATATAATTATCAAACATTCTATTAAACAATCGTTTGGCGAAGTCCTGTACAAACCATCGGTTTCTTTAYAGTTCATTAAGCGCCTACAGGCGCAAACCCTTAATAACCCGTTGGGTTAGGTCCTACTAATTAAACATYACACTTTCATTACATTTCATTCGTCACATTGTTTTGAATGTTACTTTTATTAAACAAATTGGTTTTTTTTACTTTGATGGCTACGTACTGATTCTTATTCTACGTGCCTTCACTTCACAACATCAAAACTAAAAGATACAGGGACGTGCAGCTTATTTGGTCGGATAATTAAAATCTGAGACAAGCTAAGTGATGAATTAATTAACTATATTTATTAAAACTAAATTTATATTATTTAATATAGTAATTTTTGACTTCTAAAAATAATTGTGACTATTTATTTGCCGAGGTGCTATGTATTAATAAAAACGACTGTACAATGATGCTAGCACCATTCAATAACAATAATGCAAATAAGTCGTTCGTCCTATGTACATTTTGTAATCAACCACAGTCATATGCAAATGCTGCGAGGCATAAAAATACATGTAAATACAATCCAGCCAAAGTTAATGAGTTAGAAGTATGTGCTGGTCTGCCATGTGATGTATATAATATTCTTATCAACCCAGCTGGTCACATTTTAGGAGGCACAACGACAATCACATCACAAATGGACTACAATCGGGAAATGATAGCCACCAAGTCTGAAGATCAATTATATTCAGTATCATGCACCAGTATCAAGCAAAACAGATCTGATATCTGTCATTATTGCGCACAATTGAAACGAATCTTGACTCAGAAATTGAAAAGATTGCCAGATTCTAATAATCGTGAACAAATGTTAAAAATGAGAACTCCAAACGATACACCTCTTCTTGCAATGGCAAAGATCAATGCATTGACAAGTGCACTTACAGAAGAAAGAAAGAGAACAATACAGTACTCAAGTAATGTGAGCGAAGCAATTAATGAGGAGCGGAAAAGCTTGCAAGAATCATTTGCAATTTGTGTTCAACAAGGTCAATTGGATCGTAACTTCAAATACTACATGTTGAAGGACATGTTCCAAAATATGCAACGTTCTAACTATAGTGTGAGACACAATCCTATAATGTTACGTTTCTGGCTAATTACTCGGTATTATGGTGGCTCTAAAGTTTTTAATATCCTTGGGGGTCAACGAAACAAAAAGGATGTCAAAAAGTCAGAACAAACAAACAAGAACTCCAATTTTATAGTACCTTCAATTCGCACTTTGAAAAGTCATTCTCCACGAGGATGGTATGGATTCATTACCAAGGAACAAATAAATATAATTCAAGATAGCATCGAAAAAAAAAGGTTATTAGATGACTTTATATCTCCATACTTTATTATTGCTTATGATGATATGGATGTGCGCCCTGGTTACGAAATATGGAGGGACTTTATAGTTGGTAGTGAAGAGTTGATCACTTTTGAAGAGTTTGAAACTCTTAGTGAGGTTGATCTTGATAAAAGAATGGGAAACAAGATGTGTGTTTTCAAAGCAGTCAGCGTATGCGGCAAGGTAACAGTTCCAGTTGGGTTGTGGGTCCATCATGATACTAGACAGAACGATAACRAAGATGATTCTTAGATTATTCAAAAGCTAAAGTTCATAGCTACAGAGTTAGAGAGTGATGGATTTCAAGTTATTGGTAGTAGTTCAGATGGAGATTTAGTCCATAATGAGAACTTTGTAAAAGAAATGAAAAGATGGAACTTGGCACGAAAAAATAAAAATAAATGGCTTCATCTGTTTGATGCTGAGCATCTTGCCAAATCGATTAGAAATGCCTTAATTAGAAGGACTTTCTTTGATACTGTAAATAGTTGTGACAAAGAAAATGACATTGTAAAATTTGAAATGTCAGACCTTGTAGATTTGTTTAGCAGCAATGAATGCAATTTGTCTGAATATTTGACAACCAACGATCTGTCTCCAAGTGATATTATGCAATTTAAACCGTTAAAGAATCTTGTTGCTGATCAAGTTGTAAGTGCATTAGAGTCATCAAAGTCTCCTGTTTCAAAAGCTTTGTCTTTGTTCCTCAAAAATATTAGAAATATTTACGAAATTCCAAGAATAAGCAATGTAGAAATGCCGTTAAAAGATAAAGTTAAAGAATTGCAAAATACAATGGCTTACTTTCAACGTATTCAAGATGTAGATATTGAGGGTGTTGTTAAAAGAAGTTACAAATTTGACAAAAGAACTCTATTTAGAATCATCAGCTTCTGTTCAACTGTTAAAGAACTGATAGAATTTTTAAATAAACACCCTGACCCAAGAGTTGCAGAGAATGTACTTTTGTCAGCTTTATCAACATTATGTGTTGAGCACCAATATTGTGTTGTTCGATCTAAAGTGCCATATCCAACTGTGAGGGAGTTTATTAACACATTTGCTTATGCATGGTGGGTGTTACAAAACATTCATTGTGATAAAAAAGAGAGAGTATTCAACATGCCGCCACCTGCTCCAACTAGGTATTACAATACGCTTTGTGTTGTACTTCCATTGCCTGAACTTCCTACACCTTACAAGACACCAAAAAGAAGAGTGAACAGTCTCAAGCTCTCTAAAGCTAGTCTTGAAAAACTTAGTCAAAGGACAGCAGGCAGACATGATCCAACACCAAGAAATATCCATGCTCACCGATCCTGTGTCCTTTATCAGTGCCTTTATGACTCCTGTGGTTATAAAGCATACAAGTTGCTTGGTGCTCTTGTAACTCATCTAACAAAAGACCATGCAAAAGAAGTGAAAGCTAGTGGAAAATCTGCAAAGGAGCTTGGTAACGAGATACAAAGGTGTTCAATACTGAAACACATTCAAGCTCAATTGGCCCACCGCTCTCAGTCTGCGGATTTAGATAGAAAACAGAAGCTAGATGTAATTTATCTTGCAGCTAAAAGCATTGTCAAGTCTGTTGTCCATGAAAAAGATTTACATCTGGAAGACAAGCCGATTGATAAAGAAGTGTTCTCTGCAAGTTTACAAGAGCCTGTATATGTTGACCATAGGATAAGTGCAGATCATATAAAGTTAGATGAATCGTGTTTATATAATGGTGAACGGTACCACATTGTAATTGTTGATATTGAAACTACCGGATTTGCAAAAAATGCAGGCATTGTACAGATAGCAGTGAAGTCTTTAAATGATGATTGTATTGGAACAACTCTTGTCAATCCTGCCCCTTATGTTGCACCAGTTATTATAAATGGAAGTAACGCTGCAATGTGGAGTTTAAAAGCTATAACCGATGCACATCAAATTACTCCCTCAATGGTAGAAAGAGCTTGTGATATTGAGGTTGGGATAGAAAGTTTATGTTACTACTTAACTGTGGACCAAACGGCTGTGCCAATTATTATYGGACACAATTGTAAATTTGACAAAGCACGGTTAGATTACTGGGCAAAAAAAACAAACATTGAGGAGTGGAGTACTGATTGGCTGTGGTTAGACTCAATGAACCTGTTGGATGCAGTCACTATCAAAGGCAAGAAATCTAAAAAATTGAAAGATTTATTTGTATCGTGCTTTGGGGAGGAAGAGTACAAGAAATCGTCACATCATAGARCAGAGTGGGATGTTCAAATGACATTTGATGTATTGCAACATAAACACAAAAATGTCAGAGAAGTGGTTATGGCAAAATTAAAAGAATTAGGAAACCTCCTTGAAGAAGATGGTGATGAGTTACAAGAGGATGAAATTGCTCCTGAACCTTTTGAAGATAATTCAGAGTCAATAAATGACATGTTTAATGAAGGCGCCAATAATGATGACATTGCAGATGATGATGGAGATAGTGAAAATAAATGTAATGACAGCAATTATGGAAGTGATGGTGAGGATGACTGCACAATGATTAATGATTTGAACCTTACGTCATCTGCAAAACGAAGTAGGCCTGTGGATACAAGTAAAGACAAAAGACCAAAAATAGAAGATGCCGGTTATTGTGCATGTATCAGCAAATGTAAAACATACAAATGTGTCTGCAAGGCAGCAAAAAGGTTTTGTTCTGTCAATTGTCATAAACAACAAAAAAAGACACAGTGTGAGAACAATAGTGCTACACCAGAAGAACGTGTTAAGTCCTACCCTGATCACGTTGATCTTACTAAACCAGGATTTCAACTAAATGTCTCAACAATGTTATCTGGTCTCAATAAGATTTTTGAGAACGGAAACTATATTTTAAGAGAGTATCACAGTTCGGATAAGGGTGTGTATGATGAGAATGAGATTTATGAGGATATACATCATCTTTTAGAACACAATGATTATTGTTATTATACATTTTTGATGAACAGACACTATACTTCACTCACGTGCATTAAGGAAAACAACATCATTTACTGTGTGTATTTTGACTCGATTTCAGTTAATTATCAACTTGAGACAGCACTCCAAGAGATTTCAAATAATCATGACGACTTTAAACTTCAGCGCATGTTCAAAAAAGGATTCCAAACAGATGGGTGGAGTTGTGGTTATTGGGTGTTGGTAGTGGCGAAAGCTGTTTTTAAATATTTTAGCCAAAACGAAATGTTGAGACTCATCAAATTTTTTATATTTGATATGAGCACTGAGCTAGCATTTCTTTTTGCAGACCAAACAGAGTTATACTTGAACACAATATACTTGTCTGACATTGAACCTCACGCATTTGATAGAATGCACTATGAAAAGAATTATGTTTCATATGAAACCTCAAATCTTCGAACAGGTCCGTTTGACAACGTATTAAAAGATAAAAGATTTTTAGACGAAGAGTGTAAAACAATCCAGTTCAGTGAAGAAATAAACTGTGATACTGCAAAAGAACAAAAAAATTCAAAACAATAAATTTTTACCACAGATGTTACTTATTCTTACTATTTCATGCATGAATATATATAGAAAGTATGTGTGGCACGCTTCTTTCATAGGTTTTAAATGGTTTAAAATTTCTATCTTCTTTCTTTGTTTATTGTAAAAATGGGAGCAAGCAAAAGCGAACAAGCAAAGGCAAAGAAGAGGAGGATAATCAACAAACGTTTCAGGGAAAACAACCCTGAATACCATAAGGTTTACTATCGTGAAAAAAAAGCTTCTAATGCAACAAATTTGAAGAACAACAGCGCCATTCTTCAAAGAATTGATAGTGATATCTCCGAAAATGCGGTACAAAAGATTCTAGTACCCTATCCTGTGGATGCCCTACGTTCACAATTATTTAAAGTACCAGAGGAACAAGAGTGGATAACTGTAGCTGATGAGAGACATGTTGTGGCTACAACAAGCGGTGAATCTGACACAAAATTAATCGATTACCGCCCAAACTACGTCCAAAAGGAGGTTGGCGATAACTTCCTTCAAATTTGGAAAGAAATTGGAGACAGTGATTTATTTACTGAGAAGGATTTTGATGCAACAAGAGGCAACATTTGTGTACACGTTGGAATTGCTAAAGAATTCTATACAGGCAGATGGTGTGTGTCAGGGCACTACAAGAAATTAATGAGCTCTTCATTTGCTGATAAAGTTCTTTTATCACTGCATCAGATTTGTAATGCTGTCGTAGAACATTTACAAAAGCATGACACTGTTACGCTCACTACAATTCAACAAGGATTGTCTTTATTGCCACCAAAAGTTCGTGAAGAGTATCCATTTGCGTTACCAAACATGTTCATAAATATTCGCAACTCTACATGTAAGTTACACACTGACAATAACGACGCGGCTGATGTTGGTGGGATATTGTTTGTTTTTAAGAGCAGTGATTGTAGAGGTTGTTACTTGTCTTTCCCAACCTTGAAGATTCATTACGATTTGGGCCATTGCGATATGGTAAGGGCACGTTTCAAAACATTACCGCACATGAACACTGACTTTATAAGCGGCAATAGAGTATCAATTGTTTGCCCTTTACATGAGCGAATTATAAATCTCTGTTATAAAAAAGCGGTTGAAAATGGAGAAGTTACACAAGAGAACTATGGGAAGATATACTTGATTGGCAGATTTGATGAGAAAGAAAATCTAATGAAACTCATTGGCCGTAAAAATATACTTGCATTCAACGGAACTAAAAGTAATGTATCAAAGGCACGTTCTCGTGGAGCTTTTTCAATTGCGGTGTGCACTGAGCCAACTTGGGAAGCAGCAAAGAAAGCTTCATTCTCAAAAAAATATAGTGTTTTCAAAGCATTAGTTGACAAAAACATCTCGCTTGTCAACATTAGTGGTTAGAGAATGTGTTGGGTGAAAGGGAGTATTCCTGATACTAAGGAATTCGAATACAATTTG